>JASCZW010005996.1:0-118502 GCA_034211315.2 Aedes japonicus | reverse complement strand
CGGGAGGAAAGTAAATCACGCAAACGTATGAGCGATGCATCAGTCAGTAGCCAATGCAGCCCATATTTGCTCTGCCGATGAGCTATTGGGAGGATCGACCGAACGGGATTTGAATCTCAGAATGAACAGCTAGCAGAACACCACCACCGATACTCTTGTTGCTGTTAGAAGGTGACCGATCTTGTCGATAAACGGTGTAGGAATCGTCAAAGAGTTGATTCGTCGTAGTGTTTCCGTTAAGCCAGGTCTCGGTGAGAGCGTAAATGTCATAGCAACCATCACTAAGGGCCAATTGATACTCGGCTAGAGAACTATTTATCCCACCAACATTTTGGTAGTACACCAGAACACTCGAAGTAGCAGCTTGTCTTGGTCCTCGGTGGCAGTCATGGGAGCTGCAGCTCCCTGCGTAACGGTTTGTCTCGTTATCTCAGATGGATGAGCGCCTGATTGATCGGCTGCAGAGCGAAGCTGATGGTAGTTGCTAGAATGAGTGGTTTCGATCAGACTCTGGACATTCGATGAAATAAAGGAATACTCGCCGGGTAGAGGTTGCTGGAAGACCCTTCACCACATTCGACCACAGGACCAGGACGACTATGTAGAACGACGGCAGCGTCTGGCAGGACTGGGTCAAAGGGCTCAAGGGCTTCCAAAGGGCTTCCTACGGCGCGTCCTGGTGTCCGGAGCGGCTGACAGTCTGATCTGGGTGTCTCGTAGCGATTGACTACATCATTACTGTCCATTTGTTTATCTAGTTGGGGTGCACTCGAGCTATGATTGGCAGCATCAAAGACCGTATCGCTAGCACAGGAACGTCTGAATTGTGACGGCTCGACTGAGCTGGGCGTCCGGCATTCCGGGTCCAATGACGGTGAGCTCGGTTGATAAGTGAAATTGCGCGAACATGACGTTTGGTTCGAAGCACTGAAAGCCAAAGAAGCATCACGAAACGAATCGTTCGGAAAAGCAGCGTACTTGCCTGCGGTAGAGGTTCGTAAGATCCCGTCTCCCAACTCAAACACAGGGCCGGAACGGCTGTTGTTCGCTGGCGGGATGGGCTCGACTGCAATGAGAGATCCGATGAGGGACTTCCTTTGGACTTCTGGCAAGTGTGCGTTCCGGTGTAGAGCAAGATGACAGTTGCTGGTCGCATCCGAAACTATCCCAAATAGGCACGATAGTGAGGAGTTTGGAAACCCTTCCACCGAACTCGACCACAGGGCCAGAACGACTCTGATGGCTGGAGATGGAACGGCTTTGGTGGCAGGAACAGCTGGCGCGACTGGGTCGAGTGGTTTGGGGTCTCCATAATGCGACAGGCAGTGCGTTCTGGGATGATTGCAGCAACGGTGAGGGCATCGGAGGTTCGTTTCGTAGGCAGCTAAAGCAGCGACGAGGTTTATTGTTGAGATTCGGTACTATACCTTCGTCATCTGTAGGTTGAGTTTGTCACTGTTCCGGTCCATTCCGGGCGATTTTGGTAACTTTCTTCGACCGAGAATCATCGAACTCGCGGAATTGAATACTTTCCGGCCACGATTCGCAGGAAAGGCCACATCCATTGGCGTAACTACTGGGGGTGCCTAGGGGGCCAGGCCCCCTCCAGAATTCTGTACGGCCCCCCAGGATTTTTCCCTAATATATTTCTAATTTGAAATGAAGCATTCATAATCTCTACGGAATTGTACAGGATTTCAATTGAAATTGTGTTAGTCATTGATTCCCGGACATTATCCAATTATGACTCTATAGACATTATCCAAACTCCGAACTATTGCATATTGGTATTTAATTTTACACTATTTCGCGAAAAAGCATTTCCCAGGGACCTTTATCTAGAGGCCATGTTTCAAAGGTTATTTCCCAGAGGCCACTTTTCGGAATGACAAATTTTACAAAACGGATCTCTGTCCTCGATTTTTCGAAAAAAAATATGCTCTCCTGAAATCATTTTCCAGGGGCCTTTTCCCAGAGGTCATTTCCCAGACGCCATTTTCTGGAATGACTAATTTTTCAGAGCGGATATCTGTCCTTCTTTTTTCGGGAAATTTATTGTTTTCCGAGAACTGATGCTATTTTCCAGACGCCATTTCCAGGAATCCTTTCCCCAGAGGTAATTTCCCAGATGGACCAATTTTCTAGAGAAGATCTTTTTGTTTTTGGGAAATAATTACTTTTCTGAAACCACTATTTAGAGCGCATTAAAAAGACGCCATTTTCCTGAGTTGATCTTTGTCTTTATTTTTTTTCGGGAAATTATTGCTTTCCCATATTTTCCAGATGCTGTTTCCAAAAGCTCATTTTCCAAAGGCTATTTTCCAGAGATTATTTTCTAGAGCTTATTTCTCAGAGGCTATTTTCCAAACGCCATTTACCGGAATAACTATTTTTCGGGAGATTATTGCGTTTTCGAATCCATTTCACAAAGGCTAAATATGCCACAAAAAGTAAATATCGCCTCCACCTGCTCTCTTTCTGTTTACGCCTATGAACCTAGATATCAGGGTACAAAAATCAGAATCAAACTTAGAACTTAACAATTTACTAGCAGTCATGTGCACAAAACTAGTATATCGAGGTATTTTGTTTGTTTGTTAAAAGTTGATTTATTAATTTCATTTATTTTTTATGCTCACTTTATAGGTATTTTAAAAATAATCCCCTTCTTTTTTTCAATTCTATGAACATAGGATATCTATGTACCTATTTTAATTGATTTATTCAAGAAGGTTTTACAATAATGAGTTTTGTTTAAAGGCGCATTTTAGAATTTGTGATATTATTTTCTCTTGTACGAAAATTTTAGTAGAGTAAAGATTTCCCAGATTGATTAGAGGTTTCGAAGCAAAATATGGAGATAGAAGTTTATTCCGAGTTTATTCATTAACGATAAAATTTTCAAAAATGTAGTTTTAGAAGTAAGGTAAACATATAATCTAATAACCAAGCCGCAACCAAAAGCAGCAAATAATGGCTTAAATGAGTTACCTACCTAGCCCTTTCCAAACGATAATGTGACCCATTAACCTCGAGCTTGTCACGAGTAATTGGCATCCCACTTTTACTAACATCGAAAAATAAAATTTTATAAAACAACAATATTGAATATCAGCTCCGTAAAGTGTTATACACGCCTAAGCCTAACAAATAAACGAACTGATTAAAAAAAACATAGTTTGGTACATTTCTGAAATCAAAAAAGTTGTTGGGATTGACTTCAGTACCACTAGTTGACGACACAGACTGCATAATGGGCCTGTGTGTCATCCTCAAAAGGTAATTGTAATTATTGCACTATTCACAACACAGTACTGACGAAATGCATATAGTAATTCAAAAATCATTTCTGGAGGCGACTTCAGCACTTTCAACATAGACAGTATCTGAACGTTTATTCCAGGAAGTGTTTGAAATAACTATATAATAGTCGACTTAGACATCTTTAATTAAAAATTGATTTAAAGTTGTTGGGTGCAATATTGCAGGGATGGGAACTATTACATGGGAAATTCTACAACTTTTATAAAATACGAAGACAAAATATCTAATACTTCAAATGGTGCTCACGCGGTCGACAATACCGCGTGACCATGGTATTCGTCCTAGTAATGGGGAATGTTGGCGAAGGGTCCAGCTTTGACAAAAAAGCAGTCATGCAGCTCCACCTAAAAAAAAACAGTACATACCCTACTTACAACGCTATCCATGACATGAAATGGACATTATTGTTCATGATATTTTATGTATCTTAATTTACTGAATAATGTTTATCAAAGTTTTGAAAGTTTGTAATTTTCTCGTCTTTTTTGTTAAATGTTATTTATTAATATAGGGGGAAATCTTGCCACTTTTATTAAAAAAAAACCAGGACTCGTCGAAATTTTTGTTTTTTTTTTTGTTTTTTAAGAATCAAACATTATGAACAAAATTTTAAGGTAAATATCCGAAATATGCTACTTGTAAAAACAGTGTGTTTCCATCTTCATTCACTTAATAGAGACAGAGTTCCGAATTTTTTTAAAAAGCTTCTCAATATTTCCTTGGAAATTTTATCAAAATTCCCTTTTCATTTTTATAACAGTTGTCTAACATTTTTTCTTAAGATTTCTTTAAAGGATTTGATTTTCAATCAAAAGATTCTATTTTGGTTTTATTGGTGGCGAAAATATTAAATAAATCATTTTCTATGTCAGCACTCTTCAAAATGGTATCTCTTTATGTCTTTATTTGGAGCAGGGAAAAAAGGGGAGAAAATACCTCCTCTTCTCCTCCTCCACTCAAAGGATGAATTGAGCTGAAATTTTGATAGTAGTTCAGAAGTAACGTGAATTTTAAACTTTGTAGAGTTTATAAATTTTGAAACACAGAAATGATCCACCATCTTAGAACATTTTAAAGCATTTGCCGTTTGTTTTGCCGAAGAATTAACTCTTGATGAACTTTTCAATTTCAAATTATTTAAAAACTAAATTTTTGCCAAACCTTGTAACATAGCGAATCTGATGCCATCTTGAAGACTGTACTTGAAAATTTATAAATTCAACTCAGTTCAAAACGGTAGATACTGTAGTTATTCATATTTTTTTGCCATACCTTCAAAAATTCTGGAAAAAAATCCATGGAATTTAGATGCCCTGGAATCCTATCAATGTCAATCCAGTTCTTAAGTTAAACCACAAACCCATGGTTGTTTCTTTCGAACTGCCGTGAAGCTTTCAGTAGGTTTTTGATGAAATGATCCTCGGAATTCGGTTTCAAATTTTTTGAACTCTCTTTAAAAATTTAACTCGATATAACTTATAAATTTTCGGAGTTGTGAAGGAATCAGTATCAACCGATACACTTTTGAAGATATTTAAAACGCGTAATCCGAACCAATCCATATCTTGATATAAATTTAAAATGTTCATTGACGCAATTTTGTTCTTTGTAGTTTTAAGATTTCTTAGTTTAAACTTGACTCTATATAGATTCAACTCTATTCTCCGTCTCGAATGAGTTGACTCAATTCTCTTAAGACATGTCGACTCACCGAGGCGTAGAATAAACCTAATTATTCGATAAAACCTATTCTGATGCATCAATAAAAACAACCTGTACCCAACAATTACGCTACTTTCATCGCTCTTTCCAATATTCCTATAACTGAAAAAAATCTTTCGGGCAGGCCCCCTCCAGGCCCCCTCCAGACTAATTTTCTAGCTCCGCCAATGGCCACATCCCTTTTATTGTGCTTGATACCGACTTTAAAGGAAACATAGTTTAACGTCGACGGATCTATTCCTTTGGGAACCAGTTTTATAACCCGTGGTTTCTCATGTGTCTCCAAACACAAACACTCAGAGACGAGAGATGAAATTTCGTCATTCGTAGTACTGGGATGAAATGCTGATAAGTACACCCAAAGCAGATCGTCATTTAGGTCAACGATTTTGACTGAATCGATAGGAGCTTTTTTTCCGCGAAGTATTGGTTTATTCTCAGAGCTGGACGAAGTATGGCGACGCTTTGGGGTGCCACGAACAGAATCAATGCGATCATTTCTTGGCCAGCGTGGAGTTGAGCTGGCTGGAATCTTCGAATCAACTTTGACTGCCAGAGCAGTAACAACTGAATTCAATTTAGCGATATCCTCCTTCATCGAGTCTACTGCATTCGTCGTCACAGTTGTTTCATTGACGTTACGGCTTACAATATTTCGAAAGTGGCCGTTTGAAAAAGCACCGCACACTGATCGCACATCCAGAAAACATTGTTTGCGTACAAACCAAGTTGATCGAGAAGCTCGACATCAACTTTTGCGCAAATTACGTGGAATGTATCGCCACAGAATCCACGACAAACGATGCGTTCGGAATCCAAAACAGTTTTAAGACACTTTTTACAGGCCATGATAATAATATTCGTTGTTTCTGGAAACCGCCTTTGAGTATGCAACCCAGCAATAGCGTAAGAAACAGCACAACGGGGACGGGTTTAGCTCGATGTGACGGACAATGGGTTTGTTGTTCGTCAGCAGATAATGGGTTGGGAAGCGACGGAGATGCGACTAGGCGGTAAATCACACAGCACAATAAATTATAAATAGATTTTTTACGCGATTATGCACTGGACGTGAAAAAAAACTTAATTCCGTAATGAACGATAAAATAATAAATTAAATGACACTAAATACGACACAGAAAAACTTATTTAACACGGGTAAAAATATGATTTAGCGGTGAAGTAAAAATAATCCTTGTTATCGTTGCGAATATACACACGAGAAAAAAAGCTGTAATGTCAAAATAGTCCTTTCTACCATGACCATAGTCAAGAATGCCATAAACGTGAAGAACTGTGATTATTGCAACCATTATATGGTCATCTTGACCATCATTCAATTGTCGGTACAACGATACAATTTTTCTCAAAGTATAAAAACTGAGTTAAGGGGACACAAACAATTAGCTATAAACCATCAAAACCTAACATTTTTGTTTTTTTTTTCAAAGCAGCACGGTGAGTAAAAAATTGTGTTTCTGCGGTGTTACTTTGCCATTATATGGGTGAGATGGTCGCGGATGAAAAGTACATTTGCAGTACAAACTATAAGCAAAGTCGGTGGTTATCCTCTACAAAAAGCCAACATGACTGTTAAGTGAATATTTCGGCACACTATATCTCGGTATTTCTCGGGCACAATGTTTCGACACAGTACCCATTATATTTTGGCATGGTAATGGCTTATTTAATGTGGTTCGATTTTTAAAGCATGGAAAAAATCGAAGATTTTTGAAATCGTTTTATTGGTTATTCCAGAACAAGTCTAGAATTATTCAATTTAAACGGTGTAATTCTCTCTCACACTAAAAAAATGGCATGACCCCCCCCCCTTATTAAATTCTAGCTACGCCTATGAAACTAATCGAACGGTTTAAAGTAGTCTACATCAACCGGTCGTGTGTTAAACACAACCCCACTGATTTAATGTTTCAAGATCGAAATAGAAAAAATGTTTCTCTAGGATCTTCAAACGCAAGCAATCAATCGAGTTTGTTTGTTTCTGAAAGGAAGCCTAAACCTTATGTTATTGTTTGTACATAAAATAAAGCCAATCAATTCCTAACGCTTTTGTGAACATCAATACATCAGACGGAAAATCCAAAAACAAATCACTCAGATAAAATTAAGTTGATACCAAACCAATTATCCCTGCGATTCGTTACATGTGAGCTCTGTCATGAGATATCTGATTTTTGTGTTTACGAAGATAAAAGCAACTGAATTCTTGGTAGAATTAATTTAAAAGGAGATGGCCACTAACTGTGCAAAATTTTGTAACGATTACTTACCTACTCATTTCTCAGAATAAATAGTAAAAGGAATAGAAATGTGCTCGATATATGCATCTAACTACATTGAATGTCTACAGAAAGTACCTATTCACTAACACGCCTCCACAAATTCATCAGCTGCTGCATTTTAAAATCTGCATGAGCTAAATTAAATTTGAAACGACAATTGGTCCTTCGGACATGGCAGTGAAAGTCGAAGTTTCAAACAAAATGCAGCCCTTTTTACCCTTCTTACATCAATAGAAGGGTATTAAGATCGCTTGAAAACTCGACTTTTTATCCGAGGCCCACAGGGCCGAGTGTCATATACCATTCGACTCAGCTCGACGAACTGAGCACATGTCTGTGTGTATGTGTGTGTGTGTGTGTGTGTGTGTGTGTGTGTGTGTGTGTGTGTGTGTGTGTGTATGTGTGTGTGTGCGTTACAAATAATGTCACATCGGTTTCTCAGCCATCTGTGAACCGATTTCAGTTCTGTTGACGGCAAATGGAAGCTACAACATTCCTATAGAACGCTATTGATTTTTTTTTCATTCGGACATTTCGTTACGAAGATATGAACGAAACAGTACTTGAAGGCCTATTATAATAGTAATCAAACAGTTTAGTCTCCGATTACATACTGAGCTATTTGTGTACCGATTTTAGTTTTGTTGGTGCCAAATCAAAGCTATGATATCTCCAAATAACTGGTCAAAATTTTATTATGATTGGATAATCCTTCATGGAGATATGACCAAAACAATACCTGAGAGCACATAATTGTGAGATGACAATATACTCGTTGCAGTGCAAAACCGAACAAGACCAATCACACCAATCGATGCCGCTTGCATTCTATTGTGTCGCATCTGGAGCGTTGTATAGCACATACAGCGGACTAGCCACACTATGCTACTGTATAGAATTAGAGCAGCATCGATTGGCTCGAGTGGCTGGTTTTCAACTGCAACGAGTATATTCGAAAATTACACAAAGTCTCCATTTACTATTTTCAACGAATATGTACTTATTAAGCATCTTGAATCCATATCGATAATCAAAATTGACGTTTAGGATTGTGTAATATTTCATTTTATGGACTGATTATATAAAATTTCTAATATTTATGTAATTTACCCTTTTATATAACTAACATACACAGGTCATTAAAGACTATTAATTATAATATTTTAATTTTTATTCAATCCTGAACAATACGTTCAGGATTGACAAATAGTTCATTTTATCAACTGAATGTATGGCATATTGAATGTTTCTGAATCTTCTTGGAATTTCTGATGAAAATATGTATCCAGTACAATATTGCCCACATTTGAGTTTGTAATTCTGGTGAAATGTAAGAAGGGTTCAGTCTCACCATCGGTGGATTAATGCGGGTTTTGTGAGGAGAATTAAAATCGATCGGAATTGGAAGCCAATATCAAAGGTTCTTGCAATTGGACCAAAAGTCCTAAGAAAATAGCAATCAATCTGTTTGCGCAATAAATTTGTTCCACTTGTAACTGGGATAAGAGAATTTCAAACGGCATTGAATTGGCAGTTCCAGATGTTCAGAATAGAATTTCCATTTAATAAAAAGAAAGTTGATTAATCTGAATGACAAAGAGCACATCGAATTGAGATAGGGGAATGTTGGAATAGAAGCGTCGCAAGCACAGCAATTCTTAGCATAGTGCGGTGATTTACCCATCGTTGAATCTGTTTTTTATTTGTGTTCAATCAAACTAATTTTCCGAATGTTACCGACTGTTTTTCCAAAGTAAATTTGCCACCCACAAAGAAAAAAACAATTTATTTGATATGATGAAGAGCTCCTGTACCTTTGAAATCCTTCTGTTTGGGTTTGACCGCTAGCAAAGGAAATAAATACTACCGTATTCAATGGACATTGATATACATCATGAGCAATCATGAACAATTACCTGCAATCCACATCAAGCCCATACGGATGTCAATGTTCTGACACTGGCATGTAAAAGGATTACATTTGACATGAAATTTCAACATAATAGATGTGACATTCAGTGCACCCAAATGACCCAGTTTCAATGAGATAATAAGATCGCAAAATTGATAAGCGTATTAAAGCACATGGTTTGAATCTTCAATCTATTTATTCAACCCTTTGATCGAAAGCTTTGAAACACCAGAATCAAACTTTAATTTCTCAAAGCAGATGGTTATGCTGATTATTTTGATGCAAAAATTGAGGATTTGAATTTTTGAATATCAAATTTCAAATTGAGAGTACAGTCTCCGTCAAACACAGCGCAGTTTAATATCCACTCGTCTCTTTGTTAGAGCAAAAAATTTGATATCAATCGCTTCGTTTGCCCCTCCTTGAAATCTGATATTTTTCACGAATTGTACCCCGGAGAAAATATTCGGAAAACTATACATGTTTGAAAATGTGTAACATGAGAAGAAATGACCAGTCTACTTTGTTTATATTTTACTTTCCTTGAGAGTAAAGTGTGCGTTGCATGAGAAAAGATACCCCCATAGAAATCCAAAAAAAAAAGAGGAAAAGTATTTAACCTGAAAGGACGAGGGTCAGACGCGTTTTCGCTACTGTTCCGTCGAATTCAATCCCAAACTAAATTTAGTGTTAGTAATAACTTTATTTGCCAACTCTGCTCATCGCTGAGCCGCTCCTCTGTGACGCTGCATGTCCAAACGACTGTACCACAGCACGTCGAGAGAATACCTTGTTGAGGGTTCCAACCCCTCAACCCACTAAAAATTTGGTGCACACAACCGGAATCCCCTCCGGATTTTTTTTTTTCGAGAGGGGGCAACTGTGCTTTAAGCACCAGCTACTAAAGGGTGGATATTGAAAGCTGGAGGCCACAGCGACAATAAAAGGAGTTCAATATGTCGCAAAGAAGCTGGAAGTGGTGCCTTCAACCGTAGGTAGAGCTTAAAAACGAACTGGACTGTCGACTTACAAGAAAGTGGTGACTCCAAATCGCGACGATAAACAAAACACGTCGGCCAAAGCACGATCGCGAAAGTTTTACAATAAGTTTGATTGCGTGGTACAGAACGATGAAACTTACGTCAAGGCAGACTTTAACCAGCTTCCTGGGCAAGAATGTTAGATGGCAACCGGACGGGGAAAGGTGGCAGATATTTTAAAGCATATTAAACTGTCAAAGTTCACGAAGAAATATCTGGTGTGGCAGGCCATCTGCACCCGTGGCTTGAAGAGCAACGTTTACATTGCGACCGGAACCGTCTACCAGGAACTTTATCGGCGAGTGCCTACAAAAACGTTTACTGCCTTTCCTGAAACGGCACAATTGTTCCGTTGTATTTTGGTCGGATTTGGCATCTTGCAATTACGGAAAAAGGCATGAAGTAAATAGTATGCTGCCAACAACGTTCACGTGGTGCCCAAGGACAAGAACCCTCCCAACTCATCATAACTCCGCCCAATCGAACAATACTTTGGCCAGCGTAAAGGGGAACCTTAAGAAGACTCAAAAAGCTGTTGTGAGCGAGAAACAGTTCAAAGCAAACTGGCGATCAGCGACGAATAAAGTGGACAAGAAGACTGTACAAAATCATCTTTCGGTACTGCTCCGGGACGGGGCTACTGCGCTTCAAACACCCGCTACTACATAGGACTTTAGTAGTTAGTTAGTACCTTCGGACCTGCCGCTGGTAATGCCGTCATCTAACTTGGAGCCCGAGACCAAACTGGGAGGCAGACGTGTTTACCACGTCTCTGATGTCCCGCTCTCAACACATTTTCCGGTGGCATGCCGTTTCTCGCATTGTTGAAGCGAAAAACACATGGGACAGGCGGAGGACTCGACGTAACTTTGTTGGCCAGGTTAACGTTCAGCTTAGCCAGGGTCTCAAAGAGGATCTGGCTCCTTAGGTTGGTAAAGTGGCTACTCCACTCAGGCGTTCAGGTGTTGAAGTCACCCGCTTTTACCAAATGATTTCGGCCAGTTAACTCTGTTGTCATCTGATCAACCATTGGTAAAACCAGATCAATCGACCATCTTGGCGTGCACAACAATGCATGCAAAAGAACACTCCATTCACTTTTACAACCGCGAAACCCTCGTTTGAGGCCGACACACGCTTCTGAACCGGGAACTTGCCCGTCGTCCATAATGCTGCCATATTGGACCTATCCTCAACCCAGTTGCCATAACCGGCCGGAATGCGTCGGATATTATAGTGCTGTCGACTCACGAACTGCCTGACACAGCAGTTGCTGAGCTGCCTCACAGTCGTTCAGGTTTAGTTGGGTTACCTGTACTGTTAATAGCTTCTTGGTTTACCTTTGTAGGCCAGGCGCATAGGGCCTCCTGTAATGTGCTTGTCATTTGGTTTCCCAGAGCACGTCATACATTTGGGGGCCTTCTTGCAATCCCGAGCCTTTTGGCCTTTTCCTCTCTTGAGTTGCGCCACTTTAACGATCGAGTCTTCGGTGGCTAATACCAGCCGTATCGTGGCCACTTGGGTCCCACGGGAGCCCTATCGCAGCCGCATGACTGTTGTGGCTACCTCGACCCTACACTGAACTTTGATGGCCGTGGGGATTTTTCTAGCCTTCGTGATCTTGTCCAGGACACTAGAGAGTCACTAACGTGGCTAGAGCACGTACCTCCACTCATGCTTCCAAAGCTTGTACCGTCAGCTTTTTATAGGCTTTTCAGAGGAAGCGTAAATAACGAAATTGTTTGCAATCTTTCATACGCCATACTACAATGTTTGCAATCTTCCTTACAATAGACTAGATGCAGGCGTTATTTGAGTTGCATTTACATAAAACATCCCATTCATTCCTGCTAAACCTAGCATTCCCTTTATGTACATTAGATCACGCAGAAAACTAAAAGTTTCAGATTTTTGCCATGCACGTGCAAAATTTTGATGCGTTGCTTCTCTTCCTTCGACAACATATTGATAACTGCTAATCTCTAAGCATTGCTTAGACCATTCCCACCGGTAGTTTCGTATCTGGGTAATATTTTGATGACAGAGAGCGTTTCTATTTTGATTTAGCCACCTTCTTCAAAATAGGAATCAACTTTATTCTTGCACCGGTTTACGCTTTCAATCCGCTCGGAAATGTCATTGACGAAGCTGTTCATAATGGAGGAAATGAAGAACCTGGGATACAAGCCGTACAAGAAAAGCAATGATCACGGGGTAACGGAGGTGTCGTGAATTTCGTAGTTGGGGGCTCTAACGAACCAGTTTGCTTCCAGATGGTCCATTGTAAGCCACCGCTGTTGAACCACCACCCACCAAATCGAAAGTCAACTCTCAAAATCGTTCGCTTGGGGTGACTGGATTGATACCGTCGTTACCCGAGCAGGAGACAACAACATATGAATACCTAATTTTGCTCTTGATAACTGGCCTTGGTATTGAAGAGCTCAGATTAAGAGGTAAAATACCTAAGCAAAATACCTAAGAATTGCAAGCAAAACGTCTCTCGAATAACAAAACCTGTTATTTCGGATACCTGGGAATACCTTGGAGGTACTATTCTAGTTTTGTCTTACCTCTATTTGGTATTCACATAACATTGTGGGAACAATTTTATGGTATTATTCTCAGGTATTTTACCTCTTAATCTGGGCTCCTAAATACCAAAGCGAGTTATCAGGTTATTCGCTCCTGCTCGGGTACTGCTGTTGCTGCTGTTGCGTGACACCCATTTACCACGGCGATCATCTGTTGAATCCAATTTCCTGTCCGACACCGTTGCTCGAATGCGTTCTTTGAACGCCAAGCTTGAAGTTGATGCTGCTACCTCCGACGCTGGCGAAGTTCGTTACAAGAATGACCTGAACAAACTACTACTAAATTTGTTTTTTTTCCAATCTTTGTCCTATATACTAATTTACATTGACAAGAGTTTGAGCCCAGTGGGCTCTTCAGTTTTTAATGTGTTTAAATGTGTTTGGTGTGTTTAGTGTGTTTATGTTATAATTAGGTTTTCAGATCAGCCCTTGGGGCATTGTCAGTGAAAATTATAACCTACTAAATCTACAACTGAAACTACATTTTGAAAATCCTAGGGGTGGGGAACCAGATTCCGGAAGATCTGGTGATCCGATGTCAGGCAGCGTGCCCTGTACCGAATAAAAGACTCACTAAAGCGATCGGAGGAGCATTTTTATCTCGGCCAGTCGGTGGACCTCAGATGTTCTTTTCCCTTTGTTCAGGATCATCCTGAGGAACTTATATTGAACACGCTGAAGTTTCAGGTGATGTGTTTTTGCGCAACTCTCCCAGATTGGCATGCCGTACTCGATGACTGGAAGTATGACTTGCTAGTAGATAGCAAGCTTGTTTTTCAGGAATAATATAGACCTTCTGTTGATCAATGGGTACAGTAGATTCAACAGAACTTTACACTTTGTGACAGTTTTGTCAACTTGTCACCCTGAAAATAAGCTTGCTGTCTATGGTAACGCCAAGGTAGACAGCTGATTTGGCCCATCCCACCGTTGTGTTGTTAAAGCGAATTTTACAACCCTCAGGCGGAACAAGTCTGGGAAAGTTTGAGTGTGGGAAGAGGATGACCTGGGTTTTCGCTGCGTTGATACAGATCTTCAATTCGGTGAAGTATTCTGACAGAACATTCAGGCTTCGCTACAGTTTCGCTGTAAGTGCTCTTGTTACCCTACCATTGTGGACGACTGATGTATCATCGGCGAATAACGACAGAGCTCCATTTTCAGGGAGCGGGGGTATGTCCGAGGTGAATGGGTTGAACAGAAGTGGACCTAGTATACTTCCCTGCAGAACACCGGCGAAGATCTCCTGTGCGTCGGGAACTTCACCCTGCAGCGAAACACGGAATGTCCTGTCCGACAGATAATTTTTAATTATCTTCACCAGGAAGATAGAAAGACTGTATCTTTTAAGCTTACACACCAGGCCATCGTGCCATACGTTATTGAAGGCCTTCTCGATATCGAAAAGTGCCATGGCAGATGATTTCGCAGCGGACTCATTCAACCTGTTGGTTACTCTGTTAATTTGTGGCACTGTTGAGTGACCACGTCCAAATCCGAACTGCTCGTCGAGCAAGATGTTCAGCTCGTCGGCAGATGAGATAAGCCAACGGTAGATCACTTTCTCATACACTTCGATAATCCTGAGAGAAGGCTGATGGGCCTATGGCTTTTGTAACATGAAGGATCTTTCCCAGATTTCTATATGGGGATGACTTTGGCTTACTTACAAAACGAGGGGAAGCAGCCAAGTCTGAGGCATTGGTTGAAAACCATCGCCAGATGGTTATAGAACTAGGAGCTCAATTGCTTGAGCGCCAAGTTCATGATGTTGGGCTTTGTGCACAAATTACGTAACGCAAAAAAACGGGATTTTGGACCCCCTCCCTCCCCTATGTAACAATAAGTAACGCGTGACCAGACTCCCCCCTATAATAACGTAACGCTCACGACCCCCCCCCCCCCTATTTCTTAATTGTGATAAAATCATCACAAAAACTGTTATTGTTATTGTTTTTATGTTTAATTCTAATATACTTGAAATTAGTGAAGATTGCAAACATCATTCAATTAATTTCATTTCAGTATCTTAAAGCTAATATAAAGATTACGAAAAACATTGTACTCATTGTACTGCATTTATTCAGGTTAGTGAAAGTTGTTTAAACTGTTACAAATATTAGTTAAACAAGTTTTTCAAATGTCTTCAAATTATTTAAAGTATCTCAAAATAAGTGTTTTTCATATCATTTAAATCAACACTATTTTATGCAATGCATAATATTGAGCTTTTTCCATTATTATAATCTAATTATTATAAATTATATTTTTTTATGTGGGTGTTATTCAGAGTTTTCCTTTTGATCCGGGCAGTGCATGAATAAGGGCGCGCTATGTACGACTAATTCATGACGGCAGAAACATAGAACAACAGACGCAGCAAAAAGTTCATTTGATGTACACGCAATTCTGTAGCTACTCATTTTTGAGTCAAAAATCACTCAGCCTGGCCAAAAATGAACTTACCCAGAAATGGGTGAACATATATTTACTCAGATTTGAGTAAACGAACCGGTGGACGAAATTTAACTCCGATTTTGACATTTGTCATATGGGTAATTTTTAATCATTTTGATGAAATGGAGTATGGTAGTGTGCGTGAGTGTCTCAATTAGTATTACTTTGATGAGTTTAAAAAAAATGCCTCAAACAGTTCTGAATTTATTCAACATAAAATTATGTGAACGAATTTGTTCAGTTTTAATTGTTTCTCTCAAACTTCATTCACACACTTTCGGGAACTCTTTGATATTGTTAGATATATCAAAACACAAAAATAGTTATAAAACATCTTCAGCTTGCTGATGACTCTTTATCCGAAAGCTTGAAAACTCTTCAAATACAGGTCTAACGTATTCAAAATAAGAGTCACTTTTATGTGATGCTTATAAATTTGTCCGTTGCCAATAACGAACTTCTGGCAGCCCGAAATGCGGCACTCAATGCCTGAAATATTAAACAAATATTCTGACGTAAAATATTATAAAAAGAACATGAAAAAACTTACCAACTAGCTACTGAAAGGCATCTCCGTAGCTGCTACATCTAATTTATTTATCTGTTAATTCTTTTGAGGTCACTGCGAAAAAATAAACTGTTTCCAGTTGTGCGCCATTTTGAACTTTATGAAAATTTATATCAAAATTATTTACTCAAATCTGGGTAGATTCCACTCATCCGAGAAAAACCAGTTTACTCATTTTTTGACAGCTCCATACTGCTCGCAAAAATGAGTGCAATCTACTCAGTCACTGGGTAGTCCCAAAATAGCGTGTAGGCTACACGCAATGCAATATTTTTTTTTTCAATTCAACCGGTTTGGTCAAATTAATGCAAAGGTGCATAGTTTCCAAAGAGCTTATTTTTTTATTCAACAATAAATGCTTTATGTTTTCAATAGAAACCTCCTTTGCAGCGCTTTAAGAAACAAAACAAAATTGTTGTCGGTTCGAAAATTAAATGGGTGTTATTTGAATTAATAAATATTATGGGTAAGCCGTGAGTCAACATTAAAATTTGTTGAATCTATACAGAACAATATGTTTCTCAGCGTGTAGATGTACGATTTATGGAAAATTGCGCCAATTGGTGATGAAAATCGTCATAACATACCTTTCGTTTGGTAGATCACATTTAAATAGTATAATGAAAATTAATTTTCGTTTATATTACGATCGAAGGTAGGAATAACAAATCTATTCGTTGTTTTCTGCAACGAAACTGATCTGTACTTTCTACGAAGCTTCCTTCGTATCAACAGCAAAACGCGCAACTGTCAAAAGCACAAAGCATTTGTTGACACAAAAAGAACATTTGTTCATTCTACGAAAACAATACAAATAGCTACGAGTAATTTGTTACCAATAAAAAAGCAACGGCTCTTGGGTGGTTGCATGAACGACTGACAGTTCTACTTTATCAGTTCAAAATATATTTGAAAAAAAAAAGGCAACCACGAGGAGTTATTCTGCTCTTCACGAAATTAATTTTGTGCATTGTACAAAAAAGGTGTAATGATAGTGTTTTATTAGAAGACAAGCAATATGAATGTTGCATATAATTTACGAGACATTTGTTCTATGTGCATTATCCATGTTTACAAAACGAGTGAAATCTAATTTACGAAAATTAATTTTCAGTGTACGTCTCCATTTATCAAAGCTTTAGAATTTGGTCGGAAAGCAAAAGATAGACAATTTTTCATCAAATTTCAGATGCACCACTTGGCAATATATGTGTTTCTATTATGGCCACTCCCATGAGAAACACATGCGATTGGTCATGAAAGGAACCAAAATTTAAAACTATGGCGATAATTGGTGCAGTGTACCAGTTATGGCAAACGTCATTAATAATACAAAAACAAAGTTTTGGCTCAGTTTCGAAAGTTTTTCTTCAAAATATAGATTGAAACCTTTCATTTGACGTGTTTCCCAGAATTTTTAAACATAGGTCTCAACTAGTATAAATTAACCCTTTTCTACTTGATGTAGAAGGAGAGTGGACAGTAATGTTTGCTAGAATGAAAGATTTGAAGAGAAAGTGTTGAAAGTCCCGTCAGTGTACGGTAGGTAGGAAATAAAATAGAAGTTTTGAAAATTGAGCGAAAGGGCATGAGTAAAGTAGTCTTCGAACCAAGGACGTTACTATTGCCTAACATCCCACTGCGGGGTAGGTCAAGGCACGGATGAATACGCCACCTCAACAGGCTTTTCTACTTGCTTCATGCTACTCCGCTTGGCACACAGGAAATTTAATTGATGCAAATTGATTATTCACTTTTAATTTTTTTTTCAAATTGGTAATTTTGTTACGTAACGATTTTTAATCCCCCCCCCCCTCCCCCATATGTCACAATAAGTAACGGTCACTCAACCCCCCTCCCCCCCCTTCATGCGTTACGTAATTTGTGCACAAAGCCTTGTTGAAACCTGGGGCCTTCATGTTCTTTGAGCCTTTGATACAAGTCAACAATTCGTCAGCTAAGATCTCCAACTCCTTTGTGAATTCATTGGGGTTTATATGAAAGTTAGTAATAAGTGCGCTAACGGCAGCTTCGTGTGGGCTGACGATGTTCTGTCCGAGATTATGGGAGCTGACAAAATGTTGACTTATCTCAGCAGCTTTTTCTGCAGGCGTAATCAAGCGATCCTTAGAGCCATTGCTGTCAAGTGCGATCAACGGTGGAATGGGCCTTGGCTTAGTTTTCAAAATGTTGGTCAACTTCCATAACGGCTTTGCACAATCTGGGACAGACTACAGTGACTTTTTAGCGTTGGCAAACCAGTCCGCTGGTATTGCCTCCGAATGGCGATTCGCAATTGTATTAAATCTTTAGTACAACGGGTACAGAGTTGTTCGCCTGATCAATCACCGGTACATGTTGCTCCCGGGCCTGAGAGATTGCTTGCTCGTTGCTCTGCAGATGCCGTTCGATGGCATCAACTGAATCAAGGTGCAAGTCGAAATCGTTGTTGTTGTTGACATGTTTTTGAGACCTCTCCCATCTGGCACGATGGTAGTTCCGTCTGGGCATTCGATGCTGGTTGACCATGGACCCAACTTCGGCCACCACTAGATAGTGGTCCGCGCTGAGCGCCTGGTGTACTACCGGTTGGGCGATGTGTTTCCCATGTTGGTAAGGAAGATGTCGATTGTCGAGTGGACCCCGGATCTGCTCAACCGGGTGGGAGTATCCGGGCCCATGCCGGTGTAATTGCCCTTCTCCGGGTCTTCCTGCGAAATTATTCCGTTCCGATTTCGCCGAGTGTTCCCCCAGGTTTCGTGTTTCGCATTTAGGTCGCCGGTGATAATACATTGCCCCTGCCTCCGAGTTGGTTGGAATGTCGTTCCGTAGGGCCGCTGTTGTTCCATTAGCGGTGCTGGTTTGCTTAGGACAATAGGCCACGGTGACGGTGATAGGGCCTACGGCAGTTTTGACTTTGACTCCGATGGCTTTGATAGACTGCAGCTGAAAACTCGGAAGCAGATGGTAGTTGATGTTGTAGCGCAGGGCGATCGCAACTCCTCGTCCATTAGAGCCACTACGATCAAGTCGCACAATCCGGTATCCTGGGATGAAGACGCTGAATTCCGGCTCTAGGTGTGTCTCGGTGACGATGGCGATGTCGATGGCCTTCCTGTTAAGGAAGTCACCAAGCTCAACTATTTTGTTCCGGATGGAACAAGCATTCCAATAAAGGATGCGGATGGTGTAGTTATTGTCCATGTTTGAAAATAAATTTCATCGTCATAGATGTGGTGGCTTTGAGCTGTTCCTTCTTCGAGTGGTAGAAACGTAGTTGGCGGTAGAGCTCTTGGACGAACTCGACGGGTGGTTGTGTGGAGGTACTGCTACTCGGATTGCCCCAGCCTGGTGAAGGCACCGGCATGGGGGGCGGCGCCAACTGCTGCGAATCGTTGCTGTACGGATTCTGACGGGCGGTTTGCATGGCGATGGTTTTACGGAATTGGCACTTGGTACCGGAGCGTCGAGAAATTAAATTCGAAGTGTCGGGCGGCGTTGACCAGGCGTTGACAGGCGTGGACGCCTGTTTTCGAATGGCCAAATACTCAACTCGTTTGGGACACGCTCGGTTGATGCCTTCGTAGTTAGCGCCACAGTTGGCGAACTTTGATGGGGCACCTTCATCCATCGGGGCGCAATCCATGGTTGTGTGCGCTCCTGCACACTTTTTACACCGGGGTTTCATGTGGCAGTTTCGGGTCCCATGACCAAACGCCAAACACTTGCCACACTCAACAACTTGCCACCCTGTTGCCTTGGGCGATACCGGTCGCACTCGATAGAAAAGGGCGGTGTTTTATATAGGTCCGCCATCGTGACGGAACCCTTCTCCAAGTGGACCAGATAGAGTTGGTCCCGATGATTTTCCTGTTGTTGACGTCTGATGGGAATACATTCACTAGTTTCAGAGCCGCCGCGTGACCTGAACAAACACAGGTAGCTCGTATTTAAAATTATGCGTTGGCTTGGTTTTGTTTATTCTGGCAAAATCAGGAACTTTTTACATAGCTTCCTACGATTTTTGTTTCGTTTCACGCTAAAACTATATCCAGGCGTGGGAAGTGTTTATCGAGAAACACGTAAAAATAAACGCTGCGTATTATAAGACTGAAAGACCGAGGTTCTGGAGAAGGTTGTGGCCCTGGCAACTTCAGAACTTCTACGGGCTGGATCATTACGTCTTTCAACAGGACGGCTTACCGACCCACAGGGCAAATATCGTCCAAGCGTGATGTCGGGAGAATTTGTCTGATTTTCTTGAGCAAACTTTGTGGCTTCTCAGCTCCCAGGACCTTAATCTCTTGGACTTTCATGCACGGTCATATAGACCAATTTAAGCAGCTCATTTCTAGGATCTGGGACGATATGCCGATGAACCAGGTGCGTGCCGCGTGCGTTTCTTTTGAGAAACGTCTCAAGCTCGTCATACAAGTCAAAGATGGGGTGGTGCTTCCAGCTATGATGTCGTGAAGGTTCTCAGAAGGTGTGGCTCAAACAGCGTCTGTCCTGCCATCCAGCGGTTGAGTAATAAACGCTGTATCGCGTCAACTATACATACACTAGGCAGTCGAAAACACTGCCAGCCTCATCGGTAACTTAATCAAACGTTCACACGCAACTAGCTGACGGAGAATTATCGCCATTTCTGGGTAACAACAAAACAGGCTAGGCCAGCAAGCTCACCATTCTCACGTTGAGACTCGCTTCCTAGTTGCCAAGAAGCACCAAGCAATATTGTAGCTACGGTTCGAACCAGACACCTGGAACGTGACAATTGGATAGTAGATATCGGCATCAGTAAATTTGCCTAGGAAGTTAGCTTACGAGATGGACTAAAAAAAGGCGGTCTTTGATTAGCGTTGAGCGAGTGTAATTCAAAATAGCCTTTAAAATATTGTACAAGTGAAAGTTGAATAAAATTACTCGTGGTAATAGTGAAAGTAACTTTTTTTAAATTCCCAACAACCCTCAATACAGAAGTATATCTCAACAACAAACCAAATTAAAAAGAAAAGTTTACAACTTGAAGGGGTGAGGGGGTTTTTAAAAGATTTTCCTTAGAGGCAGCGTGATATATTAGAATAAATCTTGATAGCACGTTGGCTTTTATCAATCGCCGTATTACCCTTCAGAACATCCCCTTCAAAGTTTAAAAGCCCTGTAGGAGGCAATAATCGACTTTCCAATAACACAGGCCAGTTGGCACGGCATTAGGGACTCATAATTGACCGGCCATTTATCCAATTCTTAATAGCCATGTCCAAATCAAATTTCATCCAAATGAACTTCGCAATTAGCCCCCGGAGCGTCCAGCGGAGAAACGTTTTGGGATCTGACTCATCATTTGCCTGCTACCTAAAAATAAAAGAAGAAAATTAGACTGCGACTGGTAGGGAGGGAAGCATGGCAGTTCTCAAGGGTAAAGTTGTTATAATGGGAAATTTTATCTAATTTTCCGTATCTCGGTAGAACGACAGCGACACATTCCGTTGGCTCGGAGCCTTTAGAGGAGCCTATTTTTCCCGAAATCAAAACCAACCGTGTTTTCTGGAGAGCGCAATTTGCAGGCAAAGGATACCCAATTCGATCGAAAACAGCAGCATACAGAAAATGATAAACAAGAAATTAAATGTTTCAATAAAATTAATAAATGATGAACATCATGCCTTCTTCACCGTCACAACAACGTCGTTCCGTGAAGTGCTTCCATTCATTCTGTCGCGATGGATAGATCGATTCCGCCAAGATGGTATTAAGTCAGCACTTGAGAAAATAAATCAAATAGCTGTCAGAAAAAAAATAAAGGAAGAACCGTTATATTCTCCGAAAATACGTATAAAAACGATACCAAAGACGCTTAAATCAGAATGTCGGGAAACATTGAAAATACAGGTATACTTCAATTATTTTTACATGACCAAAAATGGAGAACGTCAACAAATAGATTAGACGTTCTATTAAAAATTCAGGAAATATGTTTGTTAAATTGGTTTGTCATATCCGAGTAATCGTCATTGGAGGAGCTGAGTGCCGTGTACAAATAATCGGGGTTTACCTGTAAGAGTGTAAAATGTGTAGGAATTAGATTACTAATCTCTTTGTCAGTTGATTGGCATGTTTGTCACTTTATCTACGCTACTGACGGTAATTGAAGTAGGGATAGAATAAGCACAAGACAATTCTCGGGCAGCACCGAAAAATGGTCTAAACCTCGTTTATCGGTTGTATTCATCCATTTGATTCTTTTTTTTTTTTTATTTCTATACATTGAAGCTTATTGCTTATCACAACACATTTACTACTTCTCTCAACTTAGTGTTTCTAATGAACTTCAACACTTTTTGATTGAGAAGACAAAAAAAAGTAAAAAACATACTGTCAAACAAAAAAGTCGACCGAAAAATGTGCTCGGCATATTCACAGTTGACATATTCTATAAAGATAAGCGACCATCAAGAATATAGTGTGTGTGTGAATTATTCGGGTATACAGGGTGTCTGTAAATTATCCGTATAAACTCTGTCGGCATGCCTCAACACAACCAACCGGACCCTATTGTCTTTATTCGCAGTAAGTTTGGTACAGTTGTGTTTCTAATTCATTCAAAATTAAGCCGAATGAGTTGCGTGCAGGTGTAATTGAACTTTTTTGAAAAGGAAAAATTGTTCCAGTGATGGCAAAATCTACAGTGAGTGACGCAATAAAACAATGCTAGCAGCTTTGAACGCTAGATGACCACGTAGGGAGAAGAAAAGAGCGCATCCTGACTCTACAAATGCGCGAGATTATCCGGCGACGAAAATTTTAAAATCTTCCGTTGGAGCCATAGTTTACGACGATTTGAAGCTCCTGTGCAAGAGGTTTTCCTAAGGTTCTCCTAATCCTTTTATCCAAGGTCCGTTCTCGGTAAGTGCTATTCACCGATAAAAAAGACTTCCTGCTGCTTCCAAAAATCGTGGAAGTATTTCGAGGAGGCATCATTCCGCTTCTTTCATGGCTTGGGCCAGAATAACTCATCCCGGCAAAACCCATTTGATCTTCATCGACAAGGGGGTAACATTTAATCAAGCGGCTATCAGAAGCTACTTACTGACACAGTAGCTTCTTGGGCATCGCAGCTTTTTGGCAAAAATGAATGGATTTTGCAACGAGCCTGGATATGGAGCAAAAAGGACTATTAGTATTTGCGATCGCATTTTCCCAACCTTTTTAACGAAAGATGAATGGCCTTCCAACTCACCGGATTTGAATCCGATGAACTATTCGATATCATCCATCTTGGAGCCAAAAGCCTGCAGTACAACAAATTAATCACTAGAAAATCTAAAGTCGTCTCTTTTAAAGGTTTGAGAACAAACATCTGTCGATCATCGCGATCATCGTGGATAACTTCCCGAATTGCTATAGCAATCACAAACATATTGATTTTTTTATGTAACAACAAAAGATAGTTTTTACTCCATTTTATTGTACGGATAATATTCAGACACCCTGTAAAACATTAAGTCTACATCATGTTTGTTTCGATCTGCCAGCATATTTCACCCCACCTAGCATAAATTATGAATATTATTTCTGATATGGAAAAAAATAAGAATACCGTGGAATTCTTCATATTAATCTTTTTTTGGGTTAACGAACTTGACGAGGAAATGTAGAATTAAGTTTCTGTATCGCAAGTTTGTTCGTTGCGAAAATATTCATTTAAGGGGGGATATACAGTTAGGATGACCAAAAAACCCATTTTTTTCTTTTTGCATAATAAGTTAGTAAAATTCCAGTAGAATACGTTCCTGAAACCTTTTTTTCGAAATTCGAACTCCAAGTGATTCTTCTCATCGTTTTTAGAAGACGCCATCTTCGCGCGCAGACTGGTAATTAAACCTTTCAACGCGTTTTTCTCAAAACAGCGTTTCCGGAGTTTATGCCGGTGATAACTCAAAAACTAATTATTCGATTAAGCTGAAACTTACAAGATTTCTTTATTATAGTATTACTTTCTCTATGAATTAAAACTAATTTTAATATATTATTATTAAATATGGAAAAATATGATAAAATGGCGGTAAAAAATTTGGATTTTTTTCAAAAACGGTACACTACAGCACCGCGTAGTGAGCAAGTGATTGGTAACATATCTGAATTTGAAAATTTACACAAAGTTATCAATTAAGTTTGTTCTTGCTTACACGTCTGTCTTCGATGTCTACCATGCAGATTGGCCTCAAACATAAACATGGTGTCGAGGGGTTCAACAGCTGGGTAGTTCGGCAATAGCACGTGACAATACGGTAGTGGCAGCGGCTGGATAGTCGTGGAGAAAATGAATATATTTTTGGCTCAAGAAGTACTAGCATACCGTTCCCAAGCTCGGTCCCAAGCTTAATGATCAGCCCTTAATAACGTAACTCGCACCAACACACCCTCATATATTCTGTCAAAATAACAAAGCCAAAGATACTAAAGGGTGTTCCGATCAAAATTTGGTCAAACAGTAATGTGTGTGAGTCGATCAAAGTTTTTATTAATAGGTCAGTTATTACAAAGTACGGCAGAAATATTCAGCTGAGCTTCCTTTTTACCGAATGCGAATTTCCGGACCTTTCGTTTAACACCTGCCATAAGATTTTGTACAATCTCCTTGTTCACTTTATTCACCGAGTTTGCCTTGAACTGTTTCTCTCGACGATGGCCCAATATTGATTGCTTAGTCGGAGCTCTGGCGTGTTAAGAGGGTTCTTTTCCTTGGGCACCACTTGAATGTTGTTGGCCGCATACCACTCCATGGCATTTTTTCCGTAATGGTTAGATGCCAAATCCGGCCAGAATAGAATGAAACAATTGTGTCGCTTGAGGTAAGGCAGAAGACGTTTTTGTAGGCACTCGCTCAGATAAATATCCTGGTTGACGGATCCGGTCACAATGTAAACGTTGCTCATCAAGCCACAGGTACAGATGGCCTGCCACACCAGACATTCCTTCGCGAACTTTGACAGTTTAATGTGAAAATATCTGCCACCTTTCTCCGTCCGGTTGCCGTGTCCACGAAGCTGTTTAAAGTCTGCCTTGACGTAAGTTTCATCGTCCTGGACCACGCAATCAAACTTCGTCAGCATCGTCGTGTACAGCTTTCGTGATCGTGCTTTGGCCGACGTGTTTTGTTTATCGTCGCGATTTGAAGTCACCACTTTCTTGTAAGTCGACAGTTCATCTTTTATTTAAGCTCCATCCACGGTTGAAGGCGCCACTCCCAGCTTCTTTGTAACATCTCGGATGGAGAGGGTGGAGTTCCGCTCGAAACAGCGGGCAACTCTTTTTGTCGTCGTTGTGACCTCCGGCTTTCGATTTTTCCCCTATTCAGCTTTCCTGACTGTCGACAAACGTTCACCGAACACTTTTAATACGTTGGTAACAGTTGATTTAGCCACATTCAACAATTTCGCCAACTTGGCGTGAGAGTAATTTGGATTTTCACCATGCACGTGCAAAATATTGATGCGTTGATTCTCTTCCTTCGACGACATTTTGCTAACTGAAGTGCTAATCTCAAAATCAAAATAGAGGCATGATGCTACACGCACACAAAATGAGGGGTGTGCAAAATGTTTTAATGCATGATGAAAGGAAATGCGTCAAGTTTAAGTCGACCAAATTTTGATCGAAACACCCTTTAGTATCGAAAGGTACTGAAAAGCGCAAGAGCATATAGCAAGGTGCACTGCAAGGTTTACTTCGGAACTAGTGGTTCTACATCAGTGAACCAATTTCAAATCACTAGTTTCATATTGATTGTAGATCGCTAGTTTCCTATTGATTGTCAAATCGTTAGCCAGTACATAGATAGCTAGAGGTAATAGTTTCTTTCTTTGTGGTTGTAACATATTCGTGCATGCTGCCCTCATCAGACATCGGATGGGATACAACATAGCAGGGCAGATACTTCAGAACCAGCTTGGGTGAAATGGAAAATATTGTCGATGAAAAGCAGTAGGTCTGCCTATCCTGATCGCGGATATATTCAGCAACGCTTAATCCAGTTTAAGCAATAAGGTCATTGGGGCCGCGAGACTCGTTCATCTGTTCGTAAACAAGGGTGACCTTTCATGTCTTGTCCTTGAGTGAGATCATTTAATCGTAAAAATCATTTCGTCCACGAGAACGCTCTCCGACACCGGCAAATACGCAGTAAGCACCTGTACGGCCAACCGTTTTAACTCAGTTTTGAGTCGTTTTTGACTCACTTTCGTCAAAAGTGGAGTCAATCAAATTTGAGTATCTGTTATTTGCATCGACAAGTCGACAAATCAAAAATATCGACTCAAATCAGATGGATTTGTTTGATTTGTCGACCTGTCAATGCCAGTAACATTTACTCAAATTTGAGTGACTCCACTTTTGACGTAAGTTAGTCAAAAACGACTCAAAACTGAGTTGAAACGGCTGGTCGTGTCGGCCTTGGTAACTTTTTCAATTAGCTCCACAATCCATAATCTTTCCGACTCCTGCTCCTCCAAACAGACCGATTTAAGCAGCCTTTGGGCAACGTTTATTGATGGGTTCAGCAATGTCTTTCATAATGCGGCCTAGAGTCTCAGCACCCACAGGAATATTAATGGGAGATCTGGTATCTGGTATTATTTTCTGTGCACACAAAAAACCTTCAGTGGCTCTCCCAGGGCCACTTCCAGAAACAACCGGGAGGTACGGCCCGCCCTTCCAGTGCGTTTACGATCGCCCCCCCCCCCCCCCCCATTCGTAGACTTTTCTCCATACATTTTTTTTTTGAATTTTTGTATGGAGCGTACATTTTTGACAAACCCCCCCTCCCCCCAGAAAAGTCTACGTGGTTTATGAATAGCCCCCAACGATGCCAGTGACAACGTTACTTTGTGCTGCAGGGCCAGATAAACTACACAGAAAAAAATAATAAATTTTAATAGGCGTGTAAAATTTCCCCTCGTTTAATTCCAAGCCAAAGGAAGCGTAAACATCGAATTTTTTTACAATTTTTCATGCGCCATACAACATTGTGATAATTCTTAATATAACAGACTAGATTCAGGCGTTATCTGAATTATGTTTACATGAAATTACCAATTATTTTTTGACAAATCTAGCATTCCCCTTATGTGCATTAGATAACGCAGAAAATTCAATGTTTCTTTTTATCTGTGCAGGATCCTGTACACAGAAACAAAAGCGTTCTCGAAAATGAAAACGGACCATGAACTAGTTAAGGGGCTCAGTTCACGGTGTATTTATGTATGATTTCGAATTCATGACTGCTGTTCACAGATTCGGGCACGGATTTTTTGGTGTGTACTTAACACATTTTTCAACAAGAACAACATTTCGGCGACTGTCCACCGAAGGATAGTTATTGTGCCCAGACAGACGCCACAACATCAACCGGGTTTTTGTCTCCTCAGGTGGATATACATCGTAGCGGTTGGTTTCAAGTCATACACAGTTCTGAAATAGAGGGTGTCGGTGTCCCACATCAAATTGCATCACTGAATAAATACTGCAGAAAATAGGCTATTTGACCGGTACTTTTCAAACTTTCAGACAATAAAATATAACCTTGTAAGAAGCTTATGGCATATTTATTTCATTCAACTTCAACACCATAACCGAACGCTCGCACCTTACGCTTAACTCCACCCATAAGGTTCTGTACAACATTTGGCTGCAGCTTCTGTGCGGAAAACTTTTTCTTCATGCCTTCCTCAGATTTGACATCCTTGGATGCTGGGATGCTTCCGTAGTGCCCGCTATTTTTCGATGGGCCTTAGTTCCGGTGCGTTGGGGCGGTTCATGTCCTTGGGTACGAAAGTGACCCCATTGGGTTCGTACCCCTTCAGGACAATATTTTAATAGTGGCACGAAGCTATATCCAGGGAGAAGATCGTAAGACCCTCGTGTTGCTTCAACAGAGGAAGCAGATGCTTCTGTTGACACTCCTTGAGGTAGATCTCCCCGTTTACAGTCAAGATAGTCACGAACGACACACTCCATTTGCCACAAGAGCATATCGCTTGCCAAATCATGTATTTATTGGCAAACTTTGACATTTTCTGCTTCCTTACTTCCTCCGGAAT
This sequence comes from Aedes japonicus, assembly GCA_034211315.2. Taxonomy (NCBI): domain Eukaryota; kingdom Metazoa; phylum Arthropoda; class Insecta; order Diptera; family Culicidae; genus Aedes; species Aedes japonicus. The sequence goes on along the minus strand of JASCZW010005996.1, from coordinate 90,478 downwards.
ATCAAACTTGTGCTGGGCGGTAATGAACAGTGCGAAAGCTGCTGGAAGTCCGCCTTGAAGTAAGTCTCATCATCCATGATGAGACAATGAGACTTCGTCAGCATCTGGGTGAACAGTTTTCGGTTCCATGACTTTTCCACCGTATTTTGCCGTTCGTTACGATTTGTAGTCTTCTGCACTTTGTATGTTTGCAGTCCCTCCCAGTCCTGGGCTCTCTAAATGAAAGACTTGGACAGATTCAACTCTTTGGCCACATCCCAAGCATTGGGACTCCGCTTAAACGCTTTAACGCAAGCTTGTGATCCATCCATCCATCCATTCTGACCGCATTTCTAATTCAGTTCGATGCTCAGAGTTTCGTAGCAATGTTTAATCAAACGACTCACCGTTGAATGCACGATTTCGAGTTGTTTTTCGATGTCCCGATGAGAGAGTTGAGGATTTTCCAGGTACTTGTTCAAAATTAATTCGCGATGTTGCTTTTCGGGTGACGCCATTTTTAATAATTTTCAAAAAACTGACAGCGATAAAAATATGACAAAAAAACACTCTAAACTAATTCTACCCAAATTATCAAGAGAAAAAACCCAATCGGTAATTTACAACAGCGATTTTTCCGTGATGGAATTTGATATGGGACACCCTTTTAAATCACAAAACTTGATTGAAGATAAGAATGAAAATTCATAATACATTTGCTTATACTTCATACAACTCAAAAAACAAAAATAGCATCACGTGTACTCACTATTGACACGAAACATGGCTTTGTTTATCTGGATTTTCCATACCAAATTCCATCCATCATTAGCAAGAAGTTTCAAATCCCTTCATAAATGTCAACGATCGAAGCCGTTGTGTAATCATTCCCGCTATCCTTGCATCGATGTGGCACGCTGACATGCTTAGAGTACATCATATTAAAATATTAATTAAATCGTAATTAGCCGGATCAAGTGGAACATGATGTGACGTAAAGCAGGTGAACGAAATACAGCACTTCCGTCTATTCAAGGGGCGTCGAGGAGTTTCTCCGGTGTTTGTTTTTTCAGAAAGTAGGGTGGATGCCGGTTTTGGCCTTCCGAGACCTAATTCTGAGCACAGGTGAAGCAATAAATTTGAACGGTAATTTAGTTTAGTCAAGGTATTTTAGATGCTGATAAACCATTGCTGCTGTTTATGAAAACACCCAATTAATAGAATCCCGGGAGGTTAAAACTGCTCTCCACCCTTCATGAACAAGATTTACATGGCTCTTCACAGTTTTCGGTTTAAAACCACTGAACCCCTTTGCTGCCAGGTGGTAAAGCTGTTTTGAAGATTTAATAACACTTTTGCCATGTGACGAGCAACAAGCGCGTTTTTAGTTGTATATAGGGCCTTATGAGTGTGTAAATTGCAAATCAGCTCTTAACAGATTTATTGGCTCTTCATTCGCCAATAAAATTCTTGAAATGTACAGATTGACTCATAATTCCATTTGCCTCTTAATTTTGTTCAGAATATAATTAAAACGCTTAAATTTCCAAACTGTCAACCAAGGGGAAATCGCATTTTCAACTCAACGATAGGACAACATAAAATACGCACGAAAAAAACTCCTCTCATGTGTTCATCCAATTTAATCGGTTGTCAGGTTTAAGGTAAAGTGCAGTTCAAAATTACTTCAATTATTCCCCTCACGTAGAGCATCCTCCCTTATCGTAAGCCAAGCGGAATTACCAGTGTATGTCGCTACGCGGCACTTCTATTTAAGATAAAAGCCATCGAAACGAAATCCTCTTCTGATTAAATGAGTGTTGAAACCGAATGCCACCACCCACCCCCTGGCTGCCTGTCGGTATCCTACCGGGAAGGAAAAGGGGCTGTGCCGTTTTTACGGTCGACACAATCTTCCAGAAGCTAATTGTCTGGTGATTTTGTTGCGCCTTTCTTTCACCGGTTCGGGACGGCCTCGGGAAATGTCTCCTTCGAATTGAGTTTACCTTTTTGATGAAGTCAATTTTGTCAACGAAGACATTTTCGTCCCGGCCCAACGATACGTCCACAGATGTTACGATTCCGGCCCCTAAATGCGTTGCCGATCGAGCAATTGATAGACAAGGGTGTGGACTGGAAGCGACGAAAAGGATGACAGTGAAGGAAAGCGAACACTGTAAAATGATAGCGAGAGCATCGTGAAACTATAAATTCGAATCTGGTGCTATGCTTTGTTGAGTAATAGCTTTTTAAAGTTTCTCCATCGAACCCGAAGGAGCACACTTCAGTTTTGCGTCTCACCTTTACGACGATAAACGTGAGCCCGCGAGGAGGTTGGATGCCGAGAAGTTGTCGCTAGAAGCTCGAGGAAAATGTGTAAATGGTTGTTGAAAGCGTCGATAATTAATTGAGATGCTATAGAAAGGAATGGGGATTAGTTGAAACTTAAAAGTCCTGAATGATTGAAAAATGCGGTGAACGGATTTTTAACATATATATTTAACATTTTGTCATATTTGGCAGCTCCTTCTTGGAATGAGCCATCAGTAGAAGCCAAAATGTGTCCGGCAAGCAACGTCTTTGAAGATGGCATTGAGCACAGCTGCCCAAACTCTTCGTTCACTTTGTGAACAACAGCAGCGCTCAGATAGACTTTATCTACGAACGTTTCCAGACACAGCTCCAGGCGCTGTTTAGCTTTGTCCGTGAAAGGAGTTATAATATAACACAGCAAGAAAAATGTTAGAGTTGGACGTTGGTAGACGTTACCTACATAAAACTTTAAGCACCTGTTGCATACTTTCAGGATGAATTTGTTACAATTTGCTATCATTCTCTTTTCAGTGTGCTTAACCAAAATAAGTCGGGATGCCCACTGATAAAACGGAAGTTTGACATCACATATCACTTCGAAACATCGAGCCGAAGTCTTGCGGCATGAGCGAAATGTCGACAAGATGTTTTGGAATACATACAGATGTTACATTTCCGTCCCTGCCCTTCGGTTCAGAAAGGGGTATGGGCGCGTTCTGTCGAGTCGGTCGCGGCAGATTTCATGTGTGAATCGGCTGCCCCATCAACGTTCAAAAGTGCCTGAACCAAATGGACAGCTTGTAATGATCACTTGAAGATGAGATGGGGGATCATTGCCCTGTTATTCCCAAATGAAGCACGTTGTAAAACGTTTCTTGTATTCTATAACCAAACATGATGGAATTGAGTAAGCGAGCGAAAACTCTACGGGAATGATCTCTCATATGCATCCGTCGAACCATTCTGAACGGCCGTTGTGAGAATATCACCATGAAAATCTCACATGCGCATTGCGTGTTACCAATCACTAATCCCTTTTCCTTTCTATTCTCTTCCTTATCCTATGACCACGAGCAAAATCATATCGTCATCCTAAAGTCAACTCTGCAGTATCATCGAGACAACACAGAACCATAAAGAACTGTATAAACCTTAACCAATTATGCTTTCAAACAAGTTTTCTAACACAGGGTAAGCAATCAATTGCAAAGTATACTGAATATCATCATATCGACATAATATATAACGGGAAAAGGGAGGGACCATCAGGGTACCCAAGTGAAACGATTTGGATAGGGAGCATGGGACTGCCTCCTCCCTATTGTTAACATTTCGTGGAACGAGGGCGGGCTCTTCGACCCCATCTATTGGGTTTATTTTGCCAATCGAGGGCTCGACTCTAATGCTGTATGTGTGAACTTGCTTTTGGAAGGAGATTCTCTTCCCTATATTCGCGGGTTTCGCGTAAGTGTCTCTGCTTACGGGCCCGCCCAAACGTTTTTGGCCCTTCATACAGAAGCTTGAAGATCACAAACAACAGTAGAATCCTGATCAAATCGTTTTTCAGATTATTCCACTGCTATGGAAAGTTACCTTGCTACAATAGATGGTAGTATCTCATCATCATCATCATCATCATCATCACATACAGATGTTACATTTCCGTCACTTCACAAAGAAAAGTAATTAATTTTATCAAGCGCATAAAATTTCCCCTCGTTTAATTCCAAGCCAAAGGAGGCGTAAACAACGCAATTGGTTGCAGTCTTTGATGCGCCATACAACAATGGTTGCAATCTTTCATACAACAGGCTTGATTCAGGCGTTATCTGGCTTAAATTTACATCAAATAACCCATTACTTTCTCCCAAATCAAGCAAACCATTTTTGTGCATCATAAAACGCAGAAAATTCAGTGTTTCTTTTTATCTGTGTACAGAACTCCATGGTTGATTCTAGTGATCCAAAATATGGTCACGCATCAATTGTTCGACATTTAATATTTAAAGTATGGAACGGGTAAAACTGGGTCTACTCAAATATGACGCAGTTTTTTAATCGTGCATTTGAAAAACTTGAACACCCCTCGTATCAGGGTGGCCACACAATCTCAATTTGAAAATTCCCGCATTTTTCCCGCATTATTAACGCATTTTTTCCTAATTTTCCCGACTTAGAAATGAGTGAACATAAGTTGGCTTAATAGATACCCAGGTAATCAATAAGCAGTTCCAAAGCGTCTTTACGGTAGCCTATCAAGCATTTAAGTCGTCTTGAGGGGGAATATACAATTAGAACGAGAATAAAAACTCATTTTTGAAAATCATGTTTCAAGGGGAAGTTTTTACTCAAATCAATCGATTTTTTTTTAAATTATAAGTGTATCCATGTAGTGTAAAAAAATATTTTTCATTTTTTTTTCCAAAAAAATGGCGGCCGTTAGAGTGCGTTGAAAAAGTCGTTGTATTTTGCTTGTGCCGGCTCTTCTGGTCGCAGTTTGAATCTGAAACCTGCTATCCCAAGAAATTTACATTAATTACATTTACAGTTAGTAGATGAATTGAAAAAAATGTTTAAAATATATATTTGCATTTTTGGCGTAACTTTTTTGAAAAAATACAAATTTTTCCCCATCCTATCACTTTTTTTTTAATATTTAATAATCGAATATTACAATAATTTTTAATTCATGTAGAAGGTAATACTATAAAAAAGAAATCCGGTAAGTTTCAGCTTAATCGAATAATTAGTTCTCGAGTTATAACCGGCAAAACTCCGAAAATGCTGTTCTGAGAAAAACGCGTTGAAAGTTTTAATTATCGGTCTGCGCGCGAAGAAGGCGTCTTCGCAGAAGGATGAAACGAAACATTTCGAGTTCGAATTTCAGAAAAGGGGTTTCAGGAGCGTATTCTACTGGAAATTTACTAACTTTTTATGCAAAAAAAATATTGAAATTTTTGTTTATTCTAACTGTATATCCCCCCTTAAATGCAACATAAATGCCACTTTTGGCCCAATTTACGGCTGCCTTACGACAATGCTATGATAATGCTTCATTAATGCTATTTTGCATTCGAAATGCTTATTATAGGCTACAAGCATTTAAATAGCATTTGAAATGCAGCTTTACAACAGATAGCATTCAAAATGCTGTTATAATGCTAATATAATACTTGTAGCATCTGAAATGCAGATTTAGGGTTGATTTACTGCATATGCTAATGCTTATTGGTTACCTGGGTATTTTTGAATTTTTTGAGAAAAAAATCAGTGGGGTTGTGTATTACACACAACCGGTTGACGTAGACTACGTTAAACTGTTTGATTCGTAGCGGAACATTGCAACGTAGGTACTGTTCTAATGGGACGTTGGCATAAGTTAACATTCTATAATCACTTTTAGAAATTATTTGTCAGAAATTATTTTCAAATTTTAATTTTACCACTACCCTTACCCTATGATCAAAATAGTGTGGGTGTGGTACTAATAGATCGTTAGATCTGTTGTTTGTTAGAAAATTCAATTGTACACACTTTTGAGAGCTTTAAATGATGATACAGCCTCGAGTTGGAGGCTCTACTCCAGCGTACAAACTAGTAGTTTCGTAACGCATTACTTCTTGGCTGCTTTAAGTTTCACACGGAGGATTTTCCGTATGTTCGATCTTAACGCGCTTCCAAAATTTGCGCATACGGTAGGCATCGTACTTATTCTCACTTTCACAATTTCTTAAAATTTATTTCTTCCTAGAATCAAAACAACAGAATCACTGTTCATAACAGTACACATATCAATTCTGAACATCATGTTCAAGAATCCACACCGGTGTCCGTGATAGGAAATTTCTTGATATTTGCCGATGTGCAACATTCTTTCAAATTTTCCAAAACCAATTTATGAATATGTACGCGAATTATTTTCATGTTTTATTTGTAAAATAATGAATACTTTGGTAAATAGAATAGCAATCGTAAAAACCTCCAGTTGTTACTAGCGAAAATCTCAAAAATAATTCAATCAAGAAATGATCGAACTATTCGTCCGCTATTCCAATTTTTTGTGATGGCAACCATTTGAAATTTTAAAATATGCTCAAGGTATGCAAGACGAAGAGAAAACTTAATTTGTTTTAGCTACCGCTGTCTGCCAATTGGTAAGAACTTGGAGAGTAATGTAAGACAAATTCAAATCAAACAAACTCTATCGAAATTAAACTGGTCGTAGCAATCAGCTACTGGCAACCAACGCACACACATACACACACACATACACACACACACACGAACAAACACACACACACACACACACACACACACACACACACACACACACACACACACAAGCGCGCGCCAACGGCTTGCTAGCAACAGCCTGCCGCGCCTGACCATTTCGCTGTTACACAACCTTACTGATTTGTGGGTGAAATACATCATTCAATAGTTAATGGAATTCTGTTGCAATTTGGGGACCGTGGTGCAGAAATACAGTTCTGCCTGTATAGACATTTTGACGTTATGAACACTCACCGTTGCGTCATATCTATATCATCTACCTTCGCCATCATCTTCAAATGTATTTATATCACCATATACATCTATATCATCTACACATTTATCTATATCATTAACATATATTTCTAAATTATCTGCATATATATCTATACATAAATATGTACATCATATCGTAATATGGCTACCAACTGGTTCATTCACGTTTCCCCCCAAATTTACAACGCTCTTGGCATAGCACACGACTGCATTTCAAATGGCGGTCTAGCGACAGCCACTCGCTAGCGACAGCCACTAACCCATCATCCGCTCTAGTTGCTTGCCCGCGTACCCTCCTGCAGGGTACAGGCAACCGCCAGCTGCTAGGGCAACACTGGCTATTGCCGCTCTGCACAGCTCCGTGGCTGCCGCGCGAATGATGAAAATTTTAAGGTGTCCCCCTTTTACATCGTGCAATGACATGTATGAGACGTTCCTTACTTAAATTTGAAATCTGTGACAGGAAAGTACAGTGCATTTAGTAAATTTACTCTGAAAAATCGGCATTATAAGACATCACCTCTTATTATGATTATTTTCAATAGTTTAAAATTGATGACGGATAAAGTTAGATGATTGAACTGATACGCGGGAAAACTTCCAACCGACTGATGTAAACATCTTGAAAATCTATTGAGCTTTTATTAAGTTATTAGCATTTAATTTGTAACAATATTTCGTGACGGTCGCTTGTTTTTAGATTTTCAATTGACACCCTACCCTTGCCGTAAGACGTAGTCTACGTCAAAATTCAATCTGGAATGCTTCTGACTTGTTTCAATTAGGAAAAATGACGAATAGCAGCTGCAAATCGGACTTCTGCGTATTGCATAAGCTTTGTTTTGGTCTAACATTTTGCAAACTAGATAAAAAATCGCTCAATATGCCATTGATCTTTCAAGTGTCTAGAAGCATAAACAGCAATGAAAAATATTCAAGAAAAACTGAAACAATCAGATTCATAGGCAGATATGGTGTATTCATTGGCTGTACGCTGTGGAACCCCACAAACCGCAGCAAGAGAAAATAGCATACGAATATCTAAATTTGATCTTGATAACTGGCCTTGGTATTTAATAACAAGCATAAGGGGTAAAATTCTTAAGCAAAATATCGCAAATTGCAAGCAAAATATCTCTTGAATACCTAAACAGGTTATTTTGGATACTTGAGAATACCTGAGAGGTACTATTTTGGTATTGGCTCACTTCAATTTGGTATTTGCATAACATTGTGGGAACATTTTTATAGTATTATACTCAGGCATTTTACCTCTTATACTGCGCTCTTAAATACGAAGGCCAGTTATCAATATATTCGTCCATGCTCGGGGGAAATTCTCAACGGGTAGGAAAATAGAGGAACATCGCTAACAACAAAGAAGTATGGAGCTGCAATATACATAAGCAATGGTTTTGACGCCGTGCATTTTGATCAATGTTTAAAAAAAATCTTCACCCAGTTAAATTCAACCACAAATACTTATATTTTAAAACCCAAAGGTATCTACACTCCATTTTAAAGCATTTTTATTTGTTTGACGCTGCAGTCCTTTGGACATCGGCCAAAACCATCAATATCTTTGTTTCATGGTCCTTTGCTATTTTTCCTGCGTCTCTCTTATTCTTGCTTCATTTTCTTGCAAATCTCCTTCACTTTGTTGTGCTTTCAGCGACTCGTCGTATTCGACATGTGCGTTGCTTCGTTGAAGACGGCATTGGGCATAGCTCGCCAAATTCTTCTTTACGCGTTCAGATGGTCTTTATCTACGAACGTTTCCGGACACAACTCCAGACGCTTTTTAGCTAGTGAGTTCAGGGTAAATGCAGGTAACCTCATGTTCAAGGTTATGTTAATGGAGATTTGTTGAGTAGCTACTTCAAACAAACACATGAAGGGTTGGCAGAAGATTCCTCTCCGTTAATTCAATTCCAATTAAGGATTTTATTTTAACTGTCATACGCTCGAGCTTATTTCCTCCATAGCAGCTCTAATTTTAATTCCCGTCAAATCCTATAAAAGAAGCAGTACCATAAAAGATTCGGTCTGGTATTCCCTGTGAAACGATTTGACGTTGGCTGCAGACCTTATGACAAAATTCAGCTTTAGTCCCAGCATCTTATCGTCTACCGCATCAGCCACAACATTGAACACTTTTGATCGGAATACCAACGAAAAGCTCCATTTGAAATTTGGATGAATTTAAGGTGGCTGACACAATAAGTGCCCTGCATAATTTGTCCACTGCAGCGACAAATATTTTGCCTACAATACAAATGGACTGGGACGTAATGCTATTTTAATAATAACAGGAGTGTTACCACCCTAGGTTGCCGGAACTCGTGTAGCATATAGAAAGAAAAAACATTGTGAAAAACTTGCAAAGATAAGCTTTACACTACAATTTACAATGGCGATGCTTCAGTCTTAAGGATCGCCTAAGGAGTTCCAGACAAGTAAAATAAAAACAAAGTAAGTCATGTACGAGCCTGTCATAACCGTTTAGTCAGATCTTCCAGGTGGTACGTTTTTGAACAAGCTGAACAAAATATGTAGAATTAAAATGATCTTCTTCAACACTGCTGGATTTACAATAAAACAATTTCATTCCGTTAATTAGATTGTTGGACTGAGTAGATGACAAAATCGCAACTCAAATTATCAATTTGAGAAAGGTGTGAGGATGGTTTCTGCCATATAATAAAAATTCCGATGGGTTTAGAAATTCCCGACTTTTTCCTGCATATTTCCCAATGATATTTGATTCCCAAATTTTTCCCGCTTTTCCCGATTTTTCCGAGTCTGTGGCCACCCTGTCATTTTTTAGGTGTATGCGTACGAGATGTTGAATTTGCCATTTTCTATTCAGTTGTCAAAATTGGGTCCAAGCTAGAAAAGCCGGTATTAGAAGAAAACCGAAACCAGGAAGCCGCAACGACCGGTAGAATAGTGGCCGGTATTTTCCTTTAGAGATATCTGAAACAAATCGGGAAAGTTCCACACAACAGTGCAAAGAACAAAGAAACGAGCCAGATTGTCAACACATAAGGTAACAGTGATACCAAATCGAGATGATAAGCAAAATACAACAGCCAAAAGTAGAGCGCGTAAGTTGCACACGAGTTGTCTTCCCAAGTTTGATTGCGTCGTAACGGACGATGAAACACACGGAAAAGCTTATTTCAAGCTGCTCCCAAGTCAAAAGTGTTATATAGCTAACGGAAAAGAAAAAGTTCAAGAAAAAAATGTCAAACTTCCCGAAAAAATACTTGGTTTAGTAGGTGATTTGCACCTGTGGGCTAACAACCGAAAGTCTTGAGACAATCGGCACTGCCAACCAAGATATTTATATAAAGGAATGCTTGCAAAACCGCTTATTGCCTTTGTTGAAGAAACATAGTTTTTTCGTACTGTTTTGGCCAGATCTCGCTTCTTGCAGGGTGGCCACACAATCTTAATTTAAAAATTCCTGCATTTTCCGGATTTTTCCCGCATTTTTGCATAATTATCCCGACTGGGAAAATGAGTTAATAAAAATTGGATCAATATCTATTGAAGTTTTTTGAAGTTTTCGAGAATATAGTTTAATCTTAAATTTTCACTTGTTTCATTTAGGCAAAATGACGTGTAGCAGCCATATTCTTTTCAGTTTGGTGTACCACCAGAAACTTCATTTATTGAAAATCCTCGCTCTATGGTCGCATTTTCGTGCTACTGGATGGAACTTTTTTTTAACAAATGTTGTCAAATTTGGCAGCTCCTTCTTGGAATAACCAATCAGTTCTTTGACTTTTTAAGCAGCTGCAGCGCTGAGAAGTCTTTACCTACTAATGGTTCCTGACACAGCTCCAGACGCTTTTTAACGATGTCCTTGATGCGAGTTGTAACAGAAGATGTAACGCGATAAGGACATCCGGTCAAGTATCGATCACTTCGAAGTTTTCTGAGCATAAACCTCAAATACTATTAGGACCTCAGGCGTGAAATTTTCAAGAATCGTTTCCATTGGTTAGTAATTTGAGCGTTGTTTGTTTTGTTTTGTTTGTGATTTTTAATCTCAAAAACGTAAAGTGATAATTAACCTAACCTATTGTTCTAATTAAGAAAAGACTCCCTCCTTTTTCACCTCAATGGAGATTTGTTGAGTAACTACTTCAGAAAACCATAGTAAAAAGAACGACAGTCGTTGCGGAATGCCAAAATGTAATTGTTGGAATTTTTTGCAAATTCTCTCGCTTTCTTGATTGCCGATTTAGTGGCAAACTTGACTTCCGTATTGGCTGAAGATTGCTCTGCGTCAAATCTCTCTTAATTTATAATTTAACAATTAGGAAATAACAATCTTCAAATCGTCAAAAAGAAACGAAACCACTGACATTCTTTCTGGAACCGACTCGACCATTGCTGCAGACATGATGACAAAATTCAACTTTGGTCCTAACATCTTATCTTCTACCGCATCCACACAAGCGAACACTTGTGATCGGAATACCGACGGAAAGCTCCGTTGAAAATTCGGATGACTCTCCTTTGGCTTTCTTTCTTCCTGCTTCCTGACTTCGTCCACAAATCTCCTCCAATTGGGCAACATTTGTAGCGCTCTTCTAGCAATTTGTTCATTTTCCACCCAACGAACTTCACAGAATTTCAGGGGAAAAACGATTTTACATCATTTTTATCTAAAGCTCTCCATACCATTTTATGGAATTTTGAAACTGACAGCTGAACTCGTCTAGCATATAAAATTAAAAAATATTGTAAAAAACTTAGCAAAAACTGGCAAAGTTAACCTTTGCACTGAAATTTACAGTATTGCATACAATAGCGATGCTTCAGTCAAAAAGATCACCTAAGGAGTCCAGTCGAGTAAAATAAAAACAAAAGTAAGTCATGAGCGAAAGCTCACCTGTTACAGCCGTGTAGCCAGATTTTTTAAGCGGTGCATTTTGAATAGGCTGAACAAAGCCTGCTGGATCATTTTTTGCCAATGTCAAACACTGTTAAATTCCGTTAATCAGATCGTTGGACCAAGTATATGACAAAAACGCTACGCGAACCGTTTCAAAAAGGACAAGAATTTCCGATAGATTTTGAAATTCCCGACTTTTTCCTGCATATTTCCCGACGATTTTGGATTCCCGCATTTCCCGATTTTTCCGAGTCTGTGGCCACCCTGTTCTTGCCACTACGGAAATCTGGATCACAAATCGTATACCGCCAATAGTGTCCAAATCGTTTCAAAGGAGAAAAACCCTCTGAACTCGCCGGAACTGCGCTTAATAGAAAAATATCGGGCAATCGTGAAGAGAAACCTCAAGAACAATCAAAAAAACATTTGGAATTTAAAAACAGTTCAAGGAAAATTGGTGTTGAACATCAAATAAGGTGGATATAACACCGGTACAAAAATTGATGGAAGGTTCGCATTTGGAAAATCGGAAGCCTTTTCAAATAATTTTCCTGTGTTTTGAGGACGATGAACTTAGAAAAGAAAGAAATATTGATCATTTATATAACGAACTAATCAGTGTGCACTTAACCATGTTTGACCAATTTTTGACCGTTGCACCCTTTTGTCTATTTAACTGGGGTTGAAAATGCAAAGCTCATTTTTTGAAAAGTATTCATTTTGAAAAAAGATCTGATGAATTTGGTGGCTTTGTAATTGCTGACTGACACAATAGGTTTCTGTTCATTGCACACCAATATTTGTCAATTATACAAATAGACTGAGCCTTTATGATATTTTAAAAATGACAGCAGTGTTATCACCAGATTGATGGAGTTCGTGTAGCATATAAAAAGAAAATAATATTGTAAAAAAAATGCAAAGTTAATATTTGCACATAAATTTTCAGTTATGCATACAATAGCGATGCTTCAGTCACAAAGATCACCGAAAGAGTTCAAGTCAAGTAAAATAAAAACAAAAGTAAGGCATCTGTAAAACCTCACCTATCACAGCCTGGTTTTCTAAGCGGGACATTTTTAAACAGGCTGAACAAACCCAGCAGAAAATTATTCACATGCCAATGTCGAACACTGTTTGTTTCCCTTGATTAGATCGTTGGACCGAATAGATGATAAAAATGCTACTCGGATCATTTGAAAAAGGTGTGAGTTTCTTTGTTTTCAATACAGGACTATGAAAATTTGGAGCGTCACAAAAACCGGTCAGGTTTTGTACGTTAATAACTAAGTCATTTCACGAATGATTTTTTAAATGCTTCCGTTATTCGATCGGAAAATTTTCTACGCTTCGATTTCAATAATTAAAACTTTTGATTTTTTACATTCATATATTGATATTATTTCAATTATAATACAGTTTTTTCAAAGTAAAGTTACTTAATGCACAGAACTTTCCTATCAAATTTAAGTAAGGCCTGTTGAAGTGGCGGACTTGTTCCGTTGCTACAACCTACCCCGCAGTGGGATGTTAGGCAAAGATAGACGTCCATGGTTCGAGTACCATTGGATACATGCCCTTTCGCTCTATTTGCAAAACATCTGTTAGATTTCCTACCTGCCGCACTCTGACGGAACTTTCAACACTTTCTCTTCACATCTTTCATTCTAGCCAAAAACATTAATGTTCAATCTTGGTGCCTCATGGTGATGAGCGAACATCTCCTTCTACATCATAATCGTTACTCCTCGCACGGAGAATAAATAACATAACAATTAATGTAAATTACAAATAATATTGATAGTTGACTTCCTTTTGAGTTTCATTTAAATCTTCACCCCCCGAGAATAAATTGAGCTGAAATTCCGACAGTGGTCCAGAAGTTGCCTGAACCATCATTCGCACCAAACCCACCATCCCTCATTCACCACTTCAAAAGCAACAAAACAAATACGACAAAACAATAAGACCACCTTTTGATTTCCATATAGGATGCTCGAATTTGAGGATCTGAATTTTGATTATTGATGTACGGGGCATTTTAATATCAGTATACTATAGATCGTAATTCACGCTCACAAACATGGCCTAAACTATGGAAATCAAAAGGAGGCCCTACCGTTCTGTCGAATGCGGTGTCTGCAGCTTCTGAAGTCCTGAATGAAAAACTATGAATCTATTGAAGATGAAAACTCAGGCCACTTCTAGGCTGTCGCCAAAATTTGTGCTCAACTACCTCACGGGAAAACGAAAAACAAGCCCCCAAACATGACCACTCTGTACGAAAATCGGGCCCTGGTCCCATTGTATTGTCCGTCACTGTATGTATCTGAAAGGTTGCATGGCAACACGTGCCAAACATACTACAAATGTAGATTCAAACATCCTTTACAACGTCAATGCGATGGTGTTTCGAGCATGCGACAATTACGAAGCGTGCAAAGCAAAACTAAAAATTAAAAGGGCATGAACCGTATTAATACATTTGACCCTTCAATACTGTACAGACCAGGTTCTCTGGATTGTCCATTTACATTTAAAAATAATATACTTAGCCGAATTTTACTCGATCTCGATCTTTTCTCATCTAAGAAGTATTACAATTTCCAGTCATCCAACCAAGAAACAGGTGTGCAACAAAATGAAACATTCTCTCTCTTCGTGTTTTGTTCATGCATTTTTGTTTTGTTTCTTTTTTTCTTCAACCACTTGATCAACACAAGCATCACTATATTCGTTTCGATCGGCAACAACTCAGCCGTAGTCTTCATTATCATACAGCGCTTCTAGAGTCGCAAAAACTATTGCTTCAGAATATTTTTTCACGCATTATCGCCTCACTCCAGGAGACAATCACCCTCTAAAATCACACTTTGCTTCTTTTCGCACATTTTTCTCGCACACCTACTTTATTTTCTTGTCGATATTTTCTGTATTGAAGTTATTTTGATAAATGAAAATTAATTTTTAAATTTGTTGGAACGAGCAAAAATAATGACAGGAAAAAACAGGTTTCGCATGCACATTTTCAATGGTAATTCTGACGAAAATGGATCTCTAGTTTCCTGAAATCCTAGGGGATCTTGTGATTCGAAATCTTGTGTGTCATTTGGAGTGTTTGGTCGTTGGTGTTTGATGTGACTTTTTTTTCAGACCGATCCATTACTGTAACTATAAAAATAAGCTCCCGATGGGCTCAAACCGCACTCCACGGTGACCGAAATCAACTAACCTCTCACTCCTCGTTCAGATGGTCATCGCTGAATTCTCCCGTTCTCGTCTCCAGGAAAACAACCTAGGTTCGACACTTCGAACAGTCACTGATCGTCCGCTCTCCGCCCGGTCGATCGTGGCTAGTGGATACTGCCATCTCTCACATCAGTATCGAGACATTGTTCAGGTGGTATTGCATGTAGACAATAGTCGGGATGGCTCATTGTCTTGTGGGCTACCGATCTGCTTAGCAGCGACGATTATAAAATCCATGGTTGTAGCTCGATGGGTGGTTTAGGCTTTGAAAAATAATATGAAGGATCTCCCTCACAACTTAGTTTGAATTATATGCGAGCTAGGATACTTTTTATACTACGTTACGGGGAAAACGACTAAAATGATAAAAAATATTATACTTTAAACTATCTACCATTAGTAAAACATCAGTGTCAGAGTGCGCCTCGACTCACGTTGGGTACCACAGCGAAAGTAAGTAAGAATACAAAAAAACAAGACGATTTACTTACCTTATTCCTCATATCCTGTCGATTGAGCTCTGTGACCGCTGAAAGCGTATGCGCAATAGCTTCAGTATGTGACAGACAACCATTATTAAGTAGACTGGCTCATTGATACACGTGTGTTCAAAGTTCGTTTTGAAGTTTTCATCATACTTCAATGATATACCCAGAGATTTAGCAGTGCTGATATTGGTATTTAAGCCATCAAATGTGTAGAATAAAACCGTTAAATCAATTTCGTGAAGGCTTGTAATTATGTTCTGTAAAAAAGTGTCCCACAGGAATTTTGTACTTTTGCTCAATACCTGAAACCATGAACACAATTGCATCTTTTGCCATTGGTAAATCATCTGCTCAAATTGGAAAATATCCAGCAAACTAAACTGATTGTTCAAACTTCTTTGTTCAGTGATTACATTCAATCTGTCTTCTTATTGAAATTTCGTCCATCATCAAACAGACCAACATCCGTTCTTTTGCCTTTTTGTTCAGCAGCCAGTATCTGTAATGCAGCCAATGATTCTGAAGTTATACCTGGTTTACCAACAACTGAACGATACCATCTTGACATGGTCTTTGAATGAGTCAAGTGATTTCTGCAATGCGCAATGTAATAGCAACGCATCTCAATTCTTTACCTTATTCTCGTCATTTTCTTGTTGCAAACTTTAGCTGCTCTAGCAGTGTGTTGACCTCATGCAAATAAAATGATAAGAAATACTTTTTAATGGTCTACTGCGCACTGTGCAATAATATTTTTGCTCTGGGCATATTGATGTGCTTGCTCCAATGTAGTCACTCGCTTTTCCAAGCGCCAGCATCGTAGCTTGAAGTTGTTCTTCAACTTCTTTACTCTCTCATGGGCCTTCAAGAGCTGACCCAAGCAACACCAAACCATCATAATTAGTTGCAGCAAGCTGATTGTGACCTATCTGAGTCACATTGAACTAATTTTTACTGGTTTGCAACAAGTGTGCTACCAGAGAAAGTAAGCGTGACATGCTTTTGTAGTGTTGTGTGTCGGTCCCAGCACGTTTTTGACGTTTTGACGGATTTACTCAAAACGAAATATAACAATTTTTTTTTTAAAGAAATTAAAATTGCATCATTGGTCTAATGAAAACATGGATAAGCTTCAGGCGACAATCGATTTTGCGCTTAATCATAGTAGAGATGTGCAAAACAGCTCACAGAAGTGAGCGGCTTTGAACTGTTCAGCTCTTTGGGATGAAACGATTCTTGGGATCAGCTCTCTAAGTAACTATTTTCATTTTTCAAACTATTTTCTTTCAATAATTATAACTTAATACGTGTTTCCCAAAAATGTTTTTATATTTTTATTATACATACGAATTGTGAAACAAGATAGTACTGTCAATTTCTCTGTAATATTCATATTTCAAACAAATTATTGCACATTGTGATTAACGAACAGAATTTCTGCAATATGTGTTGGAGATAATCTGTTTTTCTTCTCCGTACTTATTTCCCCTGCCTTTGAAAAAATTCTTTCGCGCGGTACTGAAGTTGCTGGAATACATAATCGTTGCTTCATCAGATCGTATGCTCTCGGATAGACGGCTTTTCGGCTCTCCCACCATTCGAGGGGATCACTTATACGCGGTAAAGGGCGATACGGTCAAAATTTGGTCAATATCAACTTGACGTATTTCTTTCAATTTTGCATTTAAAAAACCTGAACACCCCTCATTTTGAAGGTGTGTGTGTGTAGAATGTTGCTCCTATTTTGATTTTGGAATTCACTCTTCAGTTGTCAAAATGCCGTCCAAGCAAGAAGAGCAGCGTATCAAAATTTTGCTCGCGCATCGCGAAAATCCGAGCTACTCGCACGCAAAGTTGGCAAAATCGCTAAAAGTTGCCAAATCAACCGTTACAAATGTAATTAAAGTGTTTGGGGAACGTTTGTCGACAGCCAGGAAGTCTGGATCGGGGGGAAATCGAAAACCGGAAGCCGCTGAGACGACAAAGAGAGTTGCCGGTAGTTTCAAGCGAAACCCTAACCTATCTCTCCGAGATGCCGCAAATACGCTGGGTGTATCGTCTACAACCGTGCATCGAGCCAAAAAACGAGCCGGACTATCGACTTACAAGAAGGTAGTGACTCCAAATCGCGATGATAAACAAAATACGACGGCCAAAGCGCGATCCCGGAGGCTGTACACGACGATGCTGACGAAGTTTGACTGCGTGGTAATGGACGACGAAACCTACGTCAAAGCCGACTACAAGGAGCTTCCGGGACAGGAGTTTTATACGGCAAAAGGAAGGGGAAAGGTAGCAGATATTTTCAAGTACACGAAACTGTCAAAGTTCGCAAAGAAATATCTGGTTTGGCAAGCCATCTGTACCTGTGGCTTGAAAAGCAGCATTTTCATAGGTTCCGGGACTGTCAACCAAAAAATTTACGTGAAAGAGTGTTTGAATAAACGTCTGCTGCCTTTCCTGAAGAAACACGGTTGTTCCGTACTGTTTTGGCCGGATTTGGCATCTTGCCATTACGGTAAAAAGGCCATGGAGTGGTACGCCGCCACAACCTGCAGGTGGTTCCCAAGGACAAGAACCCTCCCAACACGCCAGAGCTCCGCCCAATTGAGAAATACTGGGCTATTGTCAAGCGGAACCTAAAGAAGACCAAAAAAACTGCTAAGGACGAGCAGCAGTTCAAGGCAAACTGGCTTTCTGCGGCGAAGAAGGTGGACAAGGTGGCTGTACAAAATCTGATGGCAGGGGTCAAGCGTAAGGCCCGGCAATTCGGATTTGGAAAAGCGGAAGCCTAACTGAATATTTTTCCTGAATTTTATACTAATTGAACTTGAAAAAGAAATTTAATTTGATTTTTTAAATAAACGATTTCACCGATTTACACGCGTTTTCCCTTGACCAAATTTTGACCATATCACCCTTTAGTTTAGGTTCAGCGAGATATTTATTTAACTCTAACGTTGCTACTAAAGTTGGATTTTGGTTTCCTTGATCTTCAATGATTTGTTTGTCAAAATCCTTCCACAATGACGATGAACAAGCTGTAGGGCACTCCTTTTAAACATCTTCGCGCACTACTTCATCCTTGGTGTCAGACATTTGTTTTATCGCCGAAGTGTATGCGATTTTGTAGGCATTTTCATCCCAAAAGGCTTGGGAACTGCCAAACTGCCTGTGCAATATGCTCATTTGCTTCCCTTCCACCAAATCGTTTTTGAATTCTTTGTACAAGTTCATTCTTCGACGCAATGGCAGAATCTGAGAGATTCACATCAGAAAACGGCGCCATCTTCTTCAGCATAATGTGGTATGGCATACATGTTTTGGAAATCGACACGTTTTTCTCAGCAGAAATCTTTACAGTAACATCGTAGAAGCTTCGCAAAAGATTGACGCTGTGCTCGATTATTGACCAATCAATAGCACAAAAACTGTATTTGGAATCTAGCAACGCCAAAGTCGTTACTACTGGCTCTTTGTTTAACAAAAATCTATCCAACATATCGAAAGATGAATTCCACCTAGTTGGAACATCTTGTTTCAACTTCAGCACTGGTTTACCGAGTCATTTCTGCATATCAGTTAACTTTGTCGATAGTCACTTTAATGGTTTTATTAATCGCATTTTGCACTACCAGATTCAGCGAGTGGGCAAAACAAAAAATATGCTCTATTTTAAGAATAGATGCTGCACATTTCATATTAGATGTATTATCTGTTAAAAAAGCAGCTACCTTGGAATCAACATTAAATGCTTCCAAAACAGCAGTAATCCAAGTCGCGATATTCTCTCCAGTGTGTCTTCCATCAAACTCGGAGCATTCCAATAAGTAAGACTTCATTTCACCCCGTCTATCTATGAAATGAGCCGTCATTGCATAGAAACTTACGTTGTTCATGTTCGTCCATCTATCACAAGTTACGCTGATCGCTGATGCTTCTTCTAAACTCTGTTTAACTGCGATTAGCGTTTCATTCGTACACTGCAGGTAAAAGGCTGTTCGTTAATGTTTTTCTACTTGGCAACGTGTAAGATGGACTAAGGAGACGCACGAAATTCTTAAATTCAAGATCTTCCACCAAAGAAAACGGATGATACTCTTTGCAAATCATCTTAAGCAGCTGAATATCAAGCAACCTACTTTTTTGTATGCAAATCGGTCGATTAACGTCAACAAATTTCGTCATCAATGGTTGAGAGGAACTCGCAAAAGTCATTTTCGATGCCACGGGTGAAACTAAATCGCCACCCTCTTCAAGTTTTGAAGAACCGATTGTAACCGTTCGACCCAACGTGCTTCCCGGAAATGTCAGCAGATGGTTTAAGCGCCACTCCGTTGGGAGACCATCCACCTGTTTGCAGGGTTGCCCGGCCTGAGACCTCTCAAGGAAAGGGTTTTGGGTTCCAATAGTGGAAGGAAAGCGCGAACGTCGGCCGGCTACTAGGTTTCAACCAGAAAACTTCTCTTTCAAATGACTTCGGCCGATTAATAGGCGCAAAGGAAAAATAAGCCGATGAATAGACCGCCCTCACTATAAATCATCACTGGCGGACTGAACAGGTAAATTTTGATCTGTTTCATGGAAGAATAAAGAGTGTTCTTTGGTTGGATTCGGAGCCAACCTCCCTGCAAAATAGACGAAACTACTTGAAACCGGACCCGGATGACCTGAAAACTCCCACATTACTTTTTCTGGTTCATTATTATGGAAACCAGTCGGTTTTGTCTGTGGTACCATAAAGAGTTTATTCCATTCGCTTTCACAAGCGTTGTATTTCTATTGATATCCTTTATTCAAACCTGTAGGCCTACATTACCGATATGCTTCTCTCTCCTATCCTCTCCTGTTCTTTCCTAGTTCATTTCTTCTCATCACCATTAACTTCCTATCTATCCACTATTCTCACGTGCTATCTTGGCGGTGTGCATTCACATTCGGGGTCGGCTATTGTCGGACAAAAACAGCCTCTCACGGTCCGTCTGCGTCAATCGAACCGGCAAGTTACACCATGCGCATGGGAAATTAATAATTATACCTGCATTTACTCACGGGACCACGTTGACATGTGGGGAAAGAGCTGACTAGCTGTCGATTAGTCTGCTGGATGCTCGATGTGTCGATCGGTGCTGTCGCTGGTCGATGAGTGTGTCGATCGTTTGCGGTTGGTGGGTGGTTTTCTCGCCGATTACCACATGCTGGACGTGTGCTTACACTGCACGCACGAAATCAACCGTTTCTTGGTGATCGCCGATGGTTCATGCGCCGACGGCACCTCACTGAATATTTGTAGCTGCAACGTGTACGGTCGTCACCGATCGCGGGAAACTCACACTATTTCCGCTGCTGCCTTTAACACCTACATGCCTGACCCCTCTTTTAGCAAAAATCTGGATTTTCATTTGCCTGCCATTCTGCGAAATCTTAACCAAATTGGAAGCAACCTTTTGCTAACGATCACAAATTTGTTCTAGTTTTTGATACAGTATCGGACATTCCGCAATTTTACGTAGTTCCGGATATATTCAGGGAAACCGTGGGGTAAGTACCCTTCTCAAAACACTGACCAGGATCAAAACGGTACCAAAACATGGCTTGCGATACCGCAAACTTCATGATTTTGCAAAACAAGACCATTGGTGGCCATTCTGTAAATATTCGGCCATTGTGGCCACCCCTGGTAACCTTCCAGGAACCGGGTTCCACCTGAAAAGTGGACAGATTTTGAACGGTACTAGAACATGGCTTGCGACACCTCAAACTTCATGATTTTACAAAACAAGATCATTGGTGGGCATTCTGGAAATATTCGGCCATTGCGGCCACTCCTGGTCGCCTTCCGGGAGCCGGGTACCACAGGGAAAGTGGCCAGATTTTGAACGGTACCAAATCATGGCTTGCGATACCGCAAACTTCATGATTTTGCAAAATAAGACCATTGGTGCTTATTCTGAAAATATTCGGCCATTGTGGCCACCCGTGATAGCCTTCCGGGAACCGGGTTCCACCGGGAAAGTGGCCAGATTTGGAACGGTACCAAAACATGGCTTGCGATACCTCAAACTTCATGATTTCACAAAACAAGACCATTGGTGGCTATTCTGGTAATATTCAGTCATTGTGGCCACCCCTGGTAGCCTTTCGAGAACCGGGTTCCACCGGGAAAGTGGAGAGATTTTGAACGGTACTAGAACATGGCTTGCGACACCTCAAACTTCATGATTTTGCAAAACAAGACCATTGGTGGTTATTCTGGAAATATTCGGCCATTGTGGCCACCCGTGGTAGCCTTCCGGGAACCGGGTACCACCGGGAAAGTGGCCAGATTTTGAACGGTACCAAAACATGGCTTACGACACCTCAAACTTTATGATTATTCGGAACAAGACCATTGGTGGTCATTCTGGAAATGTTCGGTCATTTTGGTCACTCCTGGCATGCTGAATTTTGAATTCAGCATTACTCGTTGGGTATAATTATATATACTGAATAAAACAACAACTATGTTTTTCATTAATAGCGGTGTTATTATTTTTTAATTTTGAGAATACCCAAAGAAATTGAATTTACAAGCAAACTTTGCATATAAAGAAATTTTTTGTTTTTCGATTCTCATGTTGATCACAAACTGGTCTGTTACAAGAAACACAACTAATCATTGTTTTCACATCTCGATGACGGGGGCAAAACGAACATCTTCGGGATTTTCTGCTCACGTGTTTCAATTCCGGAAAATCACCCTGGTTGCATTCTGAACAGGCATACATTCCAATACTTCGACAATGATTCTGACAAGAAACAGCTTTACAGGCACTGCACACTTGCAACCCGCATCTCGACTGACATGTTGCGCAAACTGCAACAGGAGAGTTTGTCGTACATGCGGTCAAAATTGTCAACGAATATTCTTATTTTTTTGTCGAACATCCGACTGAATACCGCTTTCGGTATTTCGTTTCATGACGTGATCCAATGCTAATTGCTTGGATAATCAGTCAAGGTATTTCCGTTTTTTGCTGCAATCTCCAGCAAGGTAGGTTGGATTTGCCCCCAAAATTGTTTGGAAGGAGTTGTGAGCGCAAATATCCATTAGGTTTTCAAATATTGCCAATGGATACCTGTTGGTGCGTCTTTTGCACGAATAGCTTCCTGTAGCACCATCCAGAATGTCTACTCCAATTTTTAGTTTATTATAAAGCTGGACAATCTTTGGTTTTTCCTGAAAATATTTGTAAATAATAGTTGTGGATACATTTATTACTATAACTGCTTACACTTTTTGGAGATGCAGATTCTGTCGTGCTATTTTCAGAGATTTCATGTGAAGCCGTATTTGTTGTTTGAAGATAAAGTACTGAGGGTGAAATAAGCAATTATTTGTAGAGCCCCAGTAACCGCATTTCCAAAGTTACCCTGATTTACTGTACATGATTTTTCTAAGCTTGACATTACAGTGGGTCTCTGTTTTTTGGTACCACGGTCTAATAAGTTATTCATTATTTATCCTGATGTTTATTTTCTTGACTATGTAGGACATTCTTTAAAATTCTAAAATGGCTAGTAATCTATAACAAAATATTGAGGGGGCCCAAACTCAAAGCTGTTATAGGTAGAACAGATCGCCAAATGTTGAATAGCTAAAATTATCGCGAATTGTTGAACACCTCATAAGTAATGCATGGACTGTCCAACAAATGGCAAGCATTTTTTTCGTTCAACAATTGGCGATTACCCTAATTTAAAATGGGGTTATGTTTACTAATACAGAGATACAATTCTTACCAGCGTAAATCTCGAAGTTGCAGAGCATGGAATTTTCTGCGTCTACCGCGCACCACATTTTGATTCCATAGCGGCATGGTTTTGCCTTCATGTATACCCTGAAAACACATTTACCCCGGAATGGTATCATTCGTTCATCGACGGTTATATCTCGTCCTGGAGTATATGTGTTCAGGATATTCTTATGTATCCGGTCCGAAACTTCCCGAATCAAGCGAAGCCGATCGTTACATTTAGGCATATCACGATTGCCTTTTCGATCCCGGTTTAGAGAACCCCTTGCTGGGCGCCTGCTAATGGAATCGTCAAATCTAATATACTTGCAGATTTGCTGAAAACTATTATATAAACATTATTATTTTTTCAATGAAGGGTACAAGGGTAAATTCACCTATAGTCGTGGTATGGTAGTGGCGTTATGGAACATAATTGTAGAAACATACTGCTACTTAAGTACCACCACTATAGATGAGTTTACCCTAAACATACCGAATTCGCGACATGACGGCCGAATAGAACACACGACTGGTCACCTCGTCCGATGACCACAACTCCCGAATATGTGTTTTCGAGTCATGGTTTTTTCCTGCGGCAATCAGAACACCTATCCAGGCATGAAGCACATTTCTGTCAATGATTCCAAAGTCAGGATCATGACTTCCTTCCGCATTGGTGAATTGACAAACGATATGTGAAATAGAGTCATCTAAGAACAAGATGAACGCGTCCAGTGGGGTTTTGATTAAACTCAAATCCACATTAAATTTTCGTGCCCCATTAGTACGATGTGATTTCACTACATTCGGACGATTGGTGCTCCATCGAATACTGCCACACTTCGACACGTATGTTTCTTCGCCGTTATCCTCTTCTTCAGAACTAAAAGGATCTTCTTCTACCCACTCATCATCAACATCATTCTCCACACCGACTGAGTTTGGGTCGATGATGCTTGAAGCATCTGACCCAGAATCACTCATTTTATCACTAAGACTTTTAAATTATCGAAAACCAGAGCTCTGCTTATAATCAAACTATTGACGTTACAAAAGAACAACTGATTCAGAAAAACTAAGATTTCAATGATATCGCTACACAGCTTAGAAACAAAAACCGTTAGATGCTAGCAACTATGTGGATCCAGAATAACGGTACAAAGCGTAAATAAATTATGATTACACATACGCGGGTTTGTGTGTGTGCGTGTGCGTTAGAAATACATTATAAAATCTTTGGTGAGGGCCTGCACGTCAGAGTAGGCTTTGGAGTCGGCCGTTTATTTTATTTGGAGGAGGATAACGTAGGGGATTCTGGCATAATAAGCACCCCCGGGGAAAACGACCTTTTTGACCATAAAGTATATTTTGAACATCTTTTTGTATGATCTATCAAGCAACACACCTTGATCAACATTTGAACTAGCAATGCTGAAGAATAAATCCATGAAAATATATTGAGGATGTACTCGAAATGTGCGAAAAGCCATTATGTGGCGAAGGTGCATATTACTCTAGATTATGTTCTAGTTATTTTGAAAATCCATCAAAATCTCATGCTGCATTTGTTCAAAATTTCTCTAAGCTTACAAAATGATGTCTCACAAGTTCAAAACTTATTGCAAAGCTCTTCTAAATGTAATCGCTTTCCCGTGTGGAATAAGATTTGTAGGATGTGCAAGCCATGATTATACTGTCCGAATCTGGCAACTTTCCCTGTGGTACCCGGTTCCCGGAAGGCGACCAGGAGTGGCCGCAATGGCTGAATATTTCCAAAATATCCACCAATGATCTTGTTTTGTGAAATCATGAAGTTTGAGGTATCGCAAGCTATGTTTTGGTACCGTTTCAAATCTGGCCATTTTCCCTGTGAAACTCGGTTCCCGGAAGGCTTCCACGGGTGGCCACAATGACCGAATATTTGCAGAATATCCACCAATGGTCTTGTTTTGCAAAATGATGAAGTTTGAGGTATCGCAAGCCCTGTTTTGGTACCGTTCCAAATCTGGCGACTTTCCCGGTGGTACCCGGTTCCCGGAAGGCTATCACGGGTGGCCACAATGGCCGAATATTTTCAGAATAAGCACCAATGGTCTTATTTTGCAAAATCATGAAGTTTGCGGTATCGCAAGCCATGATTTGGTACCGTTCAAAATCAGGCCACTTTCCCTGTGGTACCCGGCTCTCAGAACGCGACCAGGAGTGGCTGCAATGGCCGAATATTTCCAGAATGCCCACCAATGGTCTTGTTTTGCAAAATCATGAAGTTTGAGGTGTCGCAAGCCATGTTCTAGTACCGTTCAAAATCTGTCCACTTTTCAGGTGGAACCCGGTTCCTGGAAGGCTACCAGGGGTGGCCACAATGACCGAATATTTACAGAATGGCCACCAATGGTCTTGTTTTGCAAAATCATGAACTTTGCGGTATCGCAAGCCATGTTTTGGTACCGTTTTGATCCTGGTCAGTGTTTTGAGAAGGGTACTTACCCCACGGTTCCCCTGAATATATCCGGAACTACGTAAAATTGCGGAATGTCCGATACTGTATCAAAAACTAGAACAAATTTGTGATCGTTAGCAAAAGGTTGCTTCCAATTTGGTTAAGATTTCGCAGAATGGCAGGCAAATGAAAATCAAGTTTTTTGCTAAAAGAGGGGTCAGGCATGTATGTGTTAACCCTGTCCGGGGCGCGATATTAACGGGCGCGGCCCCCTTCGGTCACGTGTACTACCGGGATCCTTCGAAGCTGGTAGAGTGGGGTCAGGAATAGTTGTCTGGGCGAATGATGAGGTGGCGGGCTTTCGGCACGTTTGCCACAAATCTGATGGAAAACCGTATCCCACGCATTAGTTTCAACCCCCACCAAGAAGCACGTGATTTACCTGAATAGCTTTTCGACACTCGCCAGCACGTTTCACTTCCTAACGTTAGCACGTTTAAGTCTAACTCAACTAACAAAGAGAGACAATAAGAACTAAAATTAGTAACTTCGAAGAGCTTCCAGGTCACTTTCGTTCACCTCTAAATCCACCTCACGACACAAAACTAAGCTAAACTACACTCAGTAGCAAAAAAAAAGCCGAGCAAAATTTTGCTTCCAAAAACCGCGTAGTTCAATTTTCTGTTACTTTGTAAATAATCAATATTTTTGGCTGAAAATTTGACAATTTTATAAACAATGTATGTAACTTATGTGACCAAAATTTCATGGTAATAAAATTTATAAATTTGGAGTTATCATAACATATGTGAAAAAAGTCATTTTTGGACAAAGCAATTTAAAAAACCCGTATTTCTGTGAAAAATTTAGGTAGCATATTACAAATTTTTCCATAGCTTATAAAAATACAGAAAATAATGTGGACATAATTTGAATTGTTTCCATAAAGTGGTTCGGACTACAGCTGGCTTTAAAATTGACGTACCAACATGAGCATTTCCCCATTTTACCCGATACTGACCTTGCTGAAATATCGGTGCAAAAAAAAAGCCGAGGTGAATTCATCTTATTAATACACATGATTTGTTACGCGATAAATATCCCAAATAACTAGTGTAAGCCACGAAGAACTTTGAAAATATAGGATTCAGCATGAATTGGTTTTTGAAAATAACGTATACAGTGTTATACAGTATTATTAATAAAATTCACCTCGGCTTTTTTTGCACCGATATTTCAACAAGGTCAGTATCAGGTGAAAAAGAAATGCTCATGTTGGTGCGTCAACTTTGACACCAGCTGTAGTCCAAACCACTTGATGGAATTAGTTCAAATTTTGTCCACATTGTTTTCTGTACTTTTTTAAGCTATGGAGAAATTTTTAATATGTTACCTAAATTTTTCACAGAAATACGTATTTTTGAAATTGCTTTGTCCAAAAATGACTTTTTTCACATATGTTATGATAACTCCAAATTTATAAATTTTATCAACATGAAATTTTGATCACATAAGGTATATACATTGTTGATAATGTTGTTAAATTTTCAGCCAAAAATATTGATAATTGACAAAGTTACAGGAGGTAGAACATGGAGTTTTTTGCAAACAAAATTTTGCTCGGCTTTTTTTTTTGCTACTGAGTGTACTCCTGCCTCTTCCACAATCCCGATCAAAGTGAACGAGTAACAGTCAGAAACCCTCAGATAAAGCGCAAGATTCTCGTGATCCATGCAACCGGAATTGACTTCACGAAGTCCTCAAATTGCCTTTACCCCCTATTAACCGCCCGATATGTAGAAGGGAACTTAGTCTTCGGGTTGCAACAACTTTGGCCAGCCGAACTTAACCGAAAACGACTTAAAGAGGTCAATACATCTTGAAAGGGTTTGGCACAGGTCGATTGCCACCCAACGACGTTCTATGAGATGTACTCCCAAGCGCAGGCATCTGCTGCCACATGGTTTGTGAGTGCTCGACGCTTTTATAGCGTAAAAGTTTTTGATTGGGCTTTGAAGAAGCGGTGAATATGATTAAAGATATTTTCCAAATTTATATAATTAAATATTTACAACAGAATTTACAAAACTATACACTATTTACAAAATCAAACCCGCAAGACCCCAAGACCCGAAGGATCGTTACACGATGTCAACAGATGCAACCCTAATCCCGGAAACGCTTACATTCGTTGCTTTGAGCCCATTGAAATCCCCTGCGGATGCAGCCCCAAACCTTTCTAACGAAATAAGCGGATGTTTGTTTTGGAGATGCCTTTTCATATTCCCGGTGGAACCATTTGAGGATGCAATCAGATTGCCGCAGTACCGGCATTTCGCCTTTGGACCTTCCTTCGTGAAATGGTACCACATATCGCTCGTCATTCTCCCGCGAGTAGCCATGGTTATTTTTCTCCAATCTAAAATTTGCGGAATAAATAAAGCGCATGATATACAAACTAAATACATACCTTCAAACAGCAATGCTCTTGAAAATACGGATAAATTCTTTTAAAATTCTATCTGAATACTGAACGAACGAAATATTTGCCTGAATGACTTTTCAAAGCTTATTGAACGCAGTCGGTTTTGTTTTACCCAAGAACGAAAGAGAAAATGGTTGAGAGGCTGAGAAACTTTCGGAGAGGGAAAAGTAGGTGAGATTACATGAAAATGAATGATAGTTCGCTGTTTATTTCTATCGGCTGGTAGGCAATTGGTGAGGGAGCGAACGTCAAACCCATTCTCGCTCTTTTTGTCGTATAAAAGATCTGTTCAGCTCTAAGTTTGTGTAGGCAACTGTAGCGGAGAGTAATGAACATGCGTTCCACACTCCGGTTGCTTTTTGATTCGGGTTTCGTTTCAGCTCCGTAGCTATGCTCATGTCGTTATTGTCTGGAACAGCTCTTTGAAGAGCTTCTCATTTTTCAATTTGTGTAGCTAGGCAAGAGCTGATCAACCGGGGTTCTTAAAAACGGATTGGCGGATCACCGGTTCTTTTTAATGAATCGATTCTTAGGAACAGCTCACCAGAAAATTGCGCATCTTTAATTCATAGGCGTTAAAAGTAGTGTCCGTTTACTTCCGTTGTATGTTGAACGCTTAGATTTAGATTAAAATCGATTGTAGCTAAGAGAAGACTTTTTTTTCTGTGTTGGGGACATGATGCCACCACGACCAGTAATTGTCCAATTGTGGTGAATCCTCTTTTTATGTGTGCCAAATTGCAATGGTGAGTCACTATTCTGAGTAACTACCACCACTTTTATAGTCAATGATCCCAACTAGGTAATATATTCCTTTTGAAATTTATTACCCTTTTGCGGCTAACAACCCAGATTTCCCAAGGCTCCATAAGAAATCTGTCAAGAAATCTGCATCTTTTTATGAAATAGTGCAACGCAGTCGCACAGTAAATGTTCAGAGCTTTCACTATCCAGGTAACAAAAGCGACATTTATCTTCATATAGCTTACCAATGACCTTAAGGTGATATTCACTAGGACAGTGTCCTGTTATTAAACCTGTGTATAGGCTCAGATCACGTTTCGATAGATTTAGTAATCTATATGCATGACAAGCGTTTGGCTTTATAAAACGTTTTAATTGCCGGGCAATTGAGGTCTTGTTCCAGTTGTACTGTACCTTCGTTTTCTCCCAGAACTTAAGCTCCATTTTAAGAGCGCAAGAAGATAAGCCAAAAAAGGGCTCGGGAGCAATGAATTTCGTGGTTGATCATTTTTTTTGCCAATTCGTCAGCTTTTTTCATTTCCGTCGATTCCGCAATGCCCAGGAGCCCAGTATAGGTTAACAGTGTTGCGACAGGACGGTTATTGCAACAATTTTGAGCATTCCCAAACCAGTTTTGACGTATAAATTTTTGATTTTAAAGCATTTAGCGCTGCTTTACTATCTGAGCAGATGCATATATTTGCTTATATGTAATTCCTTCTAATACAAATTGCTGCACATTCTAGGATAGCATATATTTCAGCCTGAAATACCGTGGGCCATTTTTTCACAGACACCGAAAAGTTAGTTCCAGGACCAGTTATTGCAGCACCTACCATACTTTCTTGTTTAGAGCTATCTGTATAAAAGACTTATGATCCGGGCCGAATATTTGTTGCATGCCAATCCAGACGAGTCACGTTATGAACATGGAAATGGTGGTGAAAGTAGTTTATTCTCTGCATACAATCCTCATTCAACATTATTAGTGGACTTAGTTGAAACACTTCTGTGATACTCAGGTGACCAATAAGATCCCCATCGAAGAAATTAATGAACCTTTTGAGCCTTAGAGCACTTTTAAATGCATCCCATTCAATAAATTGATTTAGAGGCAGAAGATAAAGTAGAGATTCTTGAGCTATAGATGCACACTAAGAAATTATGAATTTTACACGAGACGTAAATCATGTTTGTAAATAGTCGGAGAATGTATGATAAGATTTCGTGTAAAATTATGTCTCCTGAAACTGACACATACGCAATTCGACGAAAGATGTGTTTGATTGAATTTATTTTCTCATCTCTTTCAACTCATTCGTATGTGCTAAAAGACGCTTGCATGTGTCCGTCTCAGGGGACAGAAATTAACATGAGATTTTGGTAGTGTGTGGAGCGCTACATACTACCATAATCTCGTGTAAATTTCTGTCCCTGAGACCGACACATGCAAGCGTCCTTTAGGGCGTAAGAATGCGTTGAAAGAGATGAGAAAATAAATTCAACCGAACACATCTTTTGTCGAATTGCGTATGTCTCAGTTTCAGGAGACATAATTTCACACGAAATCTTTCTTTACGTTCCCCGACTATTACGTTCCCCGAACTTTACATTCCCGGACTATTTACACACATGGATTAGGTATCGTGTAAAATTCATAATTTCTAAGTGTGTACGCATTGCTCCAGGGTGGCAAGCCTTTGCAACTTGTTCAATTTGATCTTTGCCGTTGTCTGTTTGGTTTTTGGTTACCAGATAAGTGACGCGTAGGGGATCTTAGGTTTAATTATAGTCGAATAGATCCAATGAATCATATTCGGCTTCAGACCCCATTGTTTCCCAAGAGTTCTGTTACAGATCCGGAAAGCACTAGCCGCTGTCGCTATTTGTTGTTCAATGTGTTTGTTCCAGTAAAGTTTGCTATCTAAGGTTACCCCCAAATACTTAACTTCCGTGTACATTGAAAGCTTTACATCACCTAATCTAAGGTTAGCTATAGTTGTCGAAGTTCGCTTCGACCGACTGATAGGGGGATTCTTCCAATTAATTAACCTCCAGAACAATTTACAATCTATGGCTCTTTATTATAGGAGATAAATAAATTCCTGTTTTGGATTTAAGAATAACAACAGCTTTAGGTTTACAATTTACGTTTGCATGGCAATTTGAAGCATAAATTTAGGTTTAAGTAGCGTAATCATATTCATAAGTAGCATAGCTGTAGGTTATTTATATTGTTGTCATTTAGTTATGTAAGAAACTAACACTTACGTTTAATTCCCCTAATATTCTTTTCGCAGGGTTATAGGAATCTGCAAGCGGCTTGATTGGAGGCGGGCCATGTGATACTTACCGATAGCTGTAAATATTATTTTTAGGGCTTCGAAGTAATTTAATAGTCATAGTTATAACTTTTTCTTACCGGTATCAAAGGATTGTCGAATTCAGGTTAGACACAACTACTACAAATTTGCTCGGTAACTTTAAGGATTATTATAAATGAAAATTATATTTCTGCCTGATGTATCGTGTTTGTTTTCTCCTAATAGGATTATACGATAAAGTAATAGGATTATACGATAAAATAAAAGCCCACCAGAAATTTCTTTCTCTATGTGATGATCATGTAAAAATAACTTATTCTATTATTGGAAAATATCTTCATGTGCTTCCAGTAGTAGTAAAATGACATATATTTTCAGTTTACTAAAGGGTGTCCACGATGAAATTTCCACACTATGAAAATGCTCTAACTTTTTAACCGTCGGGTAGAATTTAATGAAAATTTGAGTGGATTTAGTTCATAGTGCATTATTTACATCCTGTTTTAAAGTCCTGTGATCAAAACTCGCGGAAATGGAGTCGAAAGAACAGCTCGTGCGTGGTAAAATCTTGCGCATTCATAAAGAGAACGTTCCATCGCTAAAACGTTGGGAATCGCGAATTCCACGGTGTCGCGAGTGATTAAGCGGTTCGCGGAACGGTTGACCACCGATCGGAAGCCCAGAAGTGAAGGAAAAAGTATTCCGTACAACACCAAAAATCACAACCGCGTAGTTGGGGCCTTCAACCGAAATCCGAACGCCTCCGTTCGGGATGTAACTAGAAGCTGCACCTAAGCCGAAGATTTGTCCAGAAGGCCAAAACTAAGGCTGGGCCTCGAACGTTCAAGGTACAAAGGCACCTAATTGCGACGAGAAGCAGAACAAGTCCGCCAAAACCTGTGCCAGGAAGTTGTACCTCAACATGCTGACGAAAGTTGAATGCTGCATCATGGACGACGAAACATATGTGAAGGCCGACTTCAAACAGATCCCCGGCAACCTGTTTTTCACGGCCAAGGATAAGTTCAGCGTTCCGGAGCATGTCCGCACTCAGAAGATGTCCAAATTTGCGAAGAAATTCCTGGTTTGGCAAGCCATGTGCACGTGTGGGAGGCGGAGTGCACCTTTCGTGACCCAGGACACGATGAACGGACAGGTGTACATAAAAGAGTGCCTCCAGAAGCGGCTGCTTCCTCTCCTGAAGGCCCACAACGTCCCAACAATCTTCTGGCCGGATTTGGCCTCATGCCACTACTCCAAGGACGTGCTGAAGTGGTATGCGGACAATAAGGTCAATTTCGTGCCGAAAATGTTCAACCCTCCCAACACTCCGGAGCTCTGCCCCATCGAGAAGTACTGGGCGATTATGAAGCAGCACCTTCTTAAACGACCTAAGGTAGTGAAGACAGTCGAGGAACTGAAGAAAGTATGGGTTTACATGCAAAAAACGGTTGATTCACAGGTTATGCAGAATCTTATGGCCGGGGTTAAGGCCAAGGTGCGGGCATTTGCGTATGGACTGTAAATAAAATACGAGTAAAATAGTAAAATGAAGTTTAATAAATATTTCTCAATCCCTGAAAATTTGATGGCAATCGGATGAAAACTCGAATTTTGCGAATCAATTTTGTGTGTGGCAGTTTCATCGTGGACACCCTTTATCCCTAAAAATGATAGACACAAACCATGACTGATCGAAAGCTTTCAGTTTCGCGAAGATCTATTATTATCAAGATATTTCTAAGACAAATTTGGTAAATTGAGTTATACATTTTAAATACGCAAATCTCAAATGCTAATTGTAATTCTGCGTCGGCCACGATAGATTTCCCATAATATATTCACTGAGAAATAAATCATTTACATTTCTAATCGAATCAAAAATACAGCTTATTATTCCAAATGCATTGAATCATTCGCCTCATAAAAACAGTTCGACAAACCATTTGCGAGTTCAGAGCAAAGTTGTGAAAAGTGTTATGCTCATTTTGGAAATTTTTCTCGTTGCATTTGGAAATCAAATAATGTTGTTAGTTTGTATCGGAACACAGGCGAAAATTTGGCACGTTGTACGTTGACAAAATGAATTCAGTTAATGAATCCCTTTTTTCAATATTTTGTATATGTTAAAGTGAGATTACAGTGCACATTTGTGCCTATCGTTAAAGTTTTCAAAACATTTGTTTTTTGGATCATCCTACCTTTTAGTTGGTCATTCTTTTAGCGAAATACAAAAATAACAGTCATTTATTTTCCGATATGGAATAAATCTAAAGTTGCCAAGTGCAAAATTTTAAATGTAGGGTAAGTGCACTGGTTGTGGTCATTGTAAAAATTAAATAAAATTTCATCGAGCACTGCATCCTAAAAAAAATGTACATGTCCTTTGGCGCTATTGGATAGTGTTACTTATAATCTCAATAATTACTTTGTCTAATTAAAGAAATCAAACGTTATGGTCAGTATTTTTGTAAAAGTAAAATATCGTGACTAGTTTCCTGTTTTGGCCATAGTGTTCTTATATTGGCCACTCAGAGTTCTTATTTTAGCCATGCTGCTGTAAATAAATACGAACTATTTGGCATGTGGAGGTTTCTGAAGAAGATAAATGTTTCTAAGGAGGTTTGGACTGCTTCGCCTTCCGGAAGGGAGGAGGACGGTCTTCCACAAAACGAAACACAAATGTATGCATTACTCGGGAACTAATCAAGCAAATGGAACCAAATTTGGAATGTGGAGTGTTTTGGAGGCAAGAAATGTTTCTATGGTAGCTCAAGACCCCTTCTCCTGTTCATTCATTTAGTTGCAGGCGTAGCAACGCTCGCACCGTGGTCAGCTAGTATGAAATAAATAATAATTTTATTTTTAAACTGAATAAATCTAGTTACTTAATGTATTCTATCGGATGAAAACGATGAATTATTAACGAACCATAAATATCAACTCAAACGTAACAAACTACACGTGTAACTATGGCGAAAACAGAACTATGAAATATGTGATTGCTTTGAGGTATGGCCAAAATGGGCACACTGATGATTTTTTGCCGCTTTTTAAATTGCATGTTTATAAAATTAATAGTCATGGATTGTTAAATCGTGCATTATGCCCAGTGTGTAAACCGACCTGTAATAAAGAGCTTCAAATGAAGATTATTATTAATTGAAAATTGGTTGCTAATCACCCGAACACTAGATTGAATGGTAAACTAGGAGAAGTAACATTAGATTCTGCAATAGTGATGGAATGAATCTGATTTCTCATTGTTTTCTGAATAAACTTTATTGGAGAATATAAGAAATGTAGTATAACATTTACAATAAAAACTCTAACTGACCAAGCAATTCTAACACTAGTATCACCAAAACTGGTGCTATGGCCAAAACTGGCGCTTCTACCCTAATTATATTATTTTTCTATGGAATAGCCGATGGAAAGAGCTGGAATGTTAACATCTCTGTCAACAGAATTCCAATATTCATTGTCCATGTACGGAAGCGCTCAACTGCTGTGGTTCGAGCGTCTTAATTGAATCATAGTCAATTCAAATTTGAGTATGAAGTTAACAGTTTCTATAAAAACGTTCCAATGAATGTTTTAAACCGATTTGCACTCTGGTTTACCTTTGTAACTGTGTTTCAAAACAACATTGCTATGATAAAATATTATTTTGATGAAGTAAGTGCCAATAAATGTGGCTGAACATATGTTTCCTATGTAGGCAGCGGATAAACACATAGCTCAAATTGAACATAGAAAATACAAACAAGTAAAATACATAAAATAGAAAATTGCTTAAGTTGAAATGAAAAAAAAAACTTCTATCGTTAAACCGAACGTATTTCGCAAACAATTATCAACAGCCGTATCTTCCTATCACTTTTGAAACCATCCCATTATAGCGCAAAGTTAAACGATCCTGATTTATTTTGCAATAGATTTCCCTCGAACCGATTGCAATCGATTTCGACTTTAATGCCATTTTATTTCCTGATAGAGTGGTACACAATCGAGGCATAGTCTTGTCTGTGGAAAAGAATTCTGCCGAACCTATGGCAGTCACTGGAAGCAACGGGAAGCGACAATGAGAAAAATCCTCATAAATAACGTTCCTTATCGAAACAATCTGATCCGCGGCGCAAGTTCTATTGTTCGAAATTGGCAGCCGGCATCCGAAAGTTCCATTTCGATTGAGTCCTGTGCGCTATTCATGCCGTATGGAGAAGGAGATTGTTGGAAGTAGAGAGTATGGCTCTGAGGAATGCGTATTAGATGGGAAATTGAGATTTTTCCAATTTTTTTCAATAAGATACGCGATGTGACGGGAAACTGGCAGAAAGAAAATAACAATACAGACTAATGCTTTAGGCATCCACTGGTACTGAACCCAATAGATTCTCTTGAGATAATGGAACAAAGTTTGACAAATAATGGAATTCGGCAATATATGAAGAATGAGACATTGGTGCTTGGACTGCTTTTTTTCTCCTCAGTGTATGTGGGCTCTCAAATCTTTGATCACATCATGAACACATTATGTACATTGCTAAAATTCGATTCCACCAGAGAAAGGTCCATAGCACTCAGACTTAGAAAAAAAAAAGTGTAAATTTAAAGCTACTTGGATGCACATGACGGGAGCGGGCCGATGGACATAAATTTACATCTGTTTTTAAATAATTTAAATTAAATTACATGACAATTAAAACACAAAATGACCATTTTCATGCCATCACTTGAAAGTAAGACATGGAACTTAAAGTTACATGTTTCAATGCCTTAATCGTGGATATACACAGAAAAAAATAATTAATTTTATCAAGCGCGTAAAATTTCGCATCGTTTAATTACAAGCCAAATGTTTGCAATATTTCATACAACAGGCTAGATTCAGGCGTTATCTGGCTTAACTTTACATGGTATATCCTATAATTTTATGCCAAATCTAGCATTCCCTATATGTGCATTAGATAAGACAGAAAATTCAATGTTTCTTTTTATCTGTGTACACACTACCAAAATGTCATGTAAATTAAGGCTCCCTGAGACCGACACATGCAAGTGTTCTTTAGCACATAAGAATGAGTTGAAAGAAATGAGAAAATAAATTCAATCAAACACATTTTTCGTTGAATTGCGTATGTACACAGATAAAAAGAATCAATGAATTTTCTGCGTTATCTAATGCACATGAATGGAATGCTAGATTTGGCAGAAAATAATGGGTTGTTTCATGTAAATTTAAGCCAGATAACGCCTGAATCAAGCCTGTTGTATGAAAGATTGCAAACAATTTCGTTGTTTACACCTCCCTTGGCTTGGAATTAAACGAGGGGAAAATTTACGTGCCTGTTAAACTTCATTCTTTTTTTCTGTGTATCAGTTTCAGGCGACATAATTTTACACGAAATCTTTCTTTACGTTCCCGGAAATTTTACAAACATGAATTACGTCTCGTGTAAATTTCACAATTTCTAATTGTGCAGTTTTCAAATGCCATTGGATGCTTTTCTTGTCCTACATGATCTAATTCCACTTACCATTTAAAAAATATAGCAATAAATAATTGAACAGATAATAATAATTATTGCTGCCATTCCAAACAATACTCGCAGTATTTTGCTGTGATATACTTAACCAAAGTCTACTGGCATTAACTCAATGAAACTTCATAATGAAATAAAGCAATTATTTCGGAAAGTCTGTAAACAAAAAATAAAAGTTTTATTTTTCGTTGATTTGTTTAAAGAAAGATTTGTTAACACATTGTTGATGTTAACTTTTATGCTTAAGTTACATAAAAATACAACGATGCTTAACATACATACAAATTGAACGACTTAAATCAAATAATAGTAAAGAACATGTTTAAGGTAATTTTCGAAAACAGATTGAAATCGTATGAACAAGGGTTTACACCGTGTCCAATATATTCTCATACAAAATAAAATTCTACTTATTTCAAATCGATAATCCAGATTTTGTTGATAACTTTATTCATTATATTGCAATATAATGCCGATCAACTACAGCATATGGTTTGGAATAACACCGTCTTTAACCTCCTTGACCAGCTCCAGACGTTTTTCGAAACCATTACAAACCATTACCATTACCACGCACGACTTCCATCGGCATTTCGTCCCAAATTCGTTTGATTACGGTTTTGAATTGGTTCATATTAGACGCCCTGTAGTAATTTACCTTCGCGAGCATGTATATGTATGACCATACGAAATAATCCAAGGGACTCTGATCTGGTGAACTGGAAGGTCATTCATTCTTGTCCAAAAAGTCGGTCAAATTTACTCGGCACCAGCCCTGAACGAGATTTGCAGTATGCGATGGCGCTCCGTCCTGCTGAAACACATAATGATCATCTCCAAACACCTCTTGTACATATGGCTTGACAACTTTCTCCAAAACTTCCGTTTTATAATATACGGCATTCACTTTAGGCAGCATTCATTAATTATGTCACGCTTTTAGGGGGGGGGAGGGGGTTCAGAAAACCGTGACATTTTGTGACAAACGAGGGAGGGGGTAAGCTGAATCGTGACATCACATTTTTGAAAAAAACAAAAACAAAATGATGATATTCTTATGCAATATCGCCTACTACTACTATCCCTACTGTTCACGCCCCTTCGTAAACGAACAGCAACAGCAGTAATCATGCAGCACTCACACACCGCTCGCATAAACTATGCCACGCCCTGTTCTGCAACTTTCCATCGTTCTGGAACTTTCCATGTTCTGGAACTTTCCATTGTTTTGGAACTTTCCATCGTTCTGGAACTCTCCATGTTCTGGACCTTTCCATCGTTCTGGAACTTTCCATGTTCTGGAACTTCTCCATTGTTCTGGAACCTTCCATGTTCTGGAACTTCTAGCAGTAGCGGCACAATATAAAAACGGCACCGCAGTGGCGCAGTCATTCAGTCATTATATCAATTCTAAGGTGTTAAGATCAAAAGGAAAAAGCAATAAAGGATAAGTGAATAGAAGCAGTAGTTTTTCTATCAATATCTTCTGGATCCATTATCCGGTGCAACAGCCCAGTGTTATACAGTGTTGAATACAGTCCACCCTACGACTAGAGTGTTTGCTGTCAACGGCCTTGGAACCCAACCCGGCCTTTTTCAGGGTAAGAAGAGTTGAATTTTCCACCCATGAGCCAAGACAGAGCACTCGTTTTACCCGACAGTTGCTAGTTTGAGCGACACCTATTTCTTTCCTACCGTGTTAGGACACGTTTGAGTTCTGTCGCAAGAGAGCTAGCAAGCTACTTCAAGTAACCCTACGGATCCGGTGTTTGGCTCCGACACCTACCATACCTAACACGCTAACTTGAAAGTACCCATTAATGAGTCAGAAAGTACGCATTTTGAAGAAAAGTGGCTTAACTCATTATTAGAGTATATTTTCCTCATTAATTGAGTATTCGTTACCCATTAATGATTAATTGATACTCATAAATGAGTAAGCAATACTCAGAAAATGAGGAAAGTATACTCTTAATAATGAGTTAAGCCACTTTTCTTCAAAAATGCGTACTTTTCGACTCATTAATGAATACTTTCAAGTTAGAGTGAATACTATTCCACCGTTCATGAATGACAGCTGCAGCTCATTCAGTGTGCGTCAGTGAATAAAGTCCAGTGTTTATTGGTGAAAAAATTGGTTCGCGCAGTTAGTGTATTTTGGAAAATGAATCGTGGAGAACTTTTTAATACGCTGTACCAATGCGTATGTAAAGGCTTACCCGGATAAGAAGAAAAGTGAGTGCCAATTGGATGCTACTAATTTCTGGAATGAACGGAAGGGCAATGACAACACCGCACTTGAAGAGCAAGTCAATAACAAAATAAAAGAGCTTCATGCCTTGCAGCTAAAGAAAAAAGGTAAACTTCTTCAACTATGGGGAAAGTCTATGAGTGCTCCTGACGAATCAGCGCCGACAGTGAAACCCGCGCAACCCATCAAGGAAATTGAGTATATGGCTCAGCCGTCATCATCAAATAAACGCCCTGCACCAGTACAGGAACAACTTAAAGCTGAGCTAAATAATCTGAACTCTGAGGTAGTGCTTCTGATTGACAAGAAGTCTGCTGGACTATTGACGGATGATGATCAGTCGAGACTCGAAGGGCTAAAAATTAAAAAGATCAAACTTGAAAAGAATCTCAAAAATCAAGGAAGACGAGCAAGAGCGGCAGCAGAAGCATCGTGAGAAAATGAAGCAGGCTAAACAACTGTTAATTCGGGACATCCCAGAGGCTGGTAAATATGATATATTAACTAGTTTGTTTGCACTGGTAGATATAAATATCAAATTTCAGGAAATTATCTTTCATTCCGAAATTCTCCTGGCCGCCCTCGTGTTGAAGAGCAGCAACCGGAGCTGCTCAAGGCAATATGCGATATTGCACTTCATGATCTGCGGCCCACGAAAAGCGCAGTGATGAGAGCGTCAGAAGCGTTAAAACTTTAGATGAGTTGACTTCTGCAATACAAGGCAAGGGATTCAATATCAAAAAGAACAGCAACATATCTGCGGTTAATCCCAAAACGAGCCAATTCCCATCAAGGTAAATGTCACGTAAATACTGTACCAGTGAAGTTGATGCGCGCAAGTAATGCAAAACACAACGATCATCCCGATGGCCGATTCTGTACAGCGACCATAAGATCATTGGAAGAACTGGCATCTGTGCTGAGGCCCAATGAAGTAGGATTTATCAGTCAGGATGATAAGGCGAGAGTGGCGATAGGCCCAACGGCTGCCAATAAGCAGTCTCCCATGCTTATGCATGTGGAGTACAAAATCACGCTTCCTGACCACGATTGGATAGTTGCAAATAAGCATCAAACTAATTCCGTCCGTGTACGCTGGAATCGAAATCAAACCGAATGGTCTTGGCAAACCGGAGGCTGTTGGTTTTTTCGGGCCCCACTTACATTGCAATTCGGTCAGGCAAACACGCTTCGTCAACGGCGTTTTCTCATGCGTTAGACATCAAGCGGCTTCTAACTCTTGAATCGTTTGATGGTATTTTTAAGTTTGATGGATTGGTCAAACCAGTCCTAATCTTTACCGTCGACGGTGGAGCTGATGAAAATCCGAGATATCGCAAGGTAATACAGATAGCAATACACCATTTTAAAGAGTACAACCTTGACACGCTGTTCATTGCAACGAACGCTCCGGGAAGGAGTGCTTTCAATAGAGAGGAGCGACGTATGTCACCCTTGAGTAAGGAGCTTTCTGGATTGATAATACCACACGACCAGTTTGGTAGTCATCTGGATTCCCAATTGCGTACAACTGATTCAGCTTTGGAGAAGCAAAATTTCCAGTACGCTGGTGAAGTTTTGGCAGAAGTCTGGAATGATGTGGTCATCGACGGTCATCCGACGTTGGCTGAATATATCGATCCTGATGCTTCTGAAATAGATCCGAAGTCAATTCGTGACTATGACCAACACTGGTTTGGAACTCATGTGCGAACCAGCCAATATTTACTCCAGATACGGAAATGCACAGATAGGTAAAATTTTGAGATGCATTTGATGGTCAAATAATTGTTATATGTGCATAAATTTATATTTTTACAGGAAATGCTGCTCACCACTGCGAAGTAGCATCGATCACGTTATCTGCAATGGATTTTTGCCTCCACCAATCTCTCTGACGCAAACATCTCGAGGATTGATTGGGTCATCGAAGGACGAACCACAGCATTTCCCATCAATGTTCGTATTGAACTCATTACAAGCTCAACAGATTCTACCTAAATCGATGTCCGGATATGGAACGATTCCGTATGATCTTTACTGTCCTTCAATTAAAAACTCATTGAACGAACGAGTGTGTTCCAGCTGTGGCTTCATACTTTGCATCTTTAGTCATGCTTCGCGAGCACATAAAGATGCACAAGCATACATCCGTTCAATTTCAGAGAAAATTGCGTCCGTTTAAAGTTGTGGCAAAACGTAAACAGGAATGTATGGTTGTAACCAACAAAGACAACTTCGATTGCGAATGGATAGATGACGAAGAACTTGATCTGACTGATGTGGCAGAAACCATTACGAGTGCTTCAGCGGACGCAGATATCTTCCCGGTCATCAATGCTGACCAACATCTGCAAAACCCTTGGACTGAGGATTGAATCTATTTTTGAATGGTATTATTTGAGAATGCAATTTGATATAATATGAGGAAAGTTGAATTTGTTTCTGTATGAAATAAAAATGATTTTTTGTGACTAATATTGGCTATTTGAATAAAAAGTTTTGAGTGGGGAGGGGGGTTAACAAAAACGTGACATAATTGCCTGGGGGGGGTTACAAAAATTGTGACAATTTGTGACATGGGGGAGGGGGGGTTAATTTTCGGCCAGATTTGCGTGACATAATTAATGAATGCTGCCTTAACGCCTTTTTGTATGAAAACCAGTGGTAATTTGCCTCGCTTGCAAATTCCTCCCCAAACCATTACTGACCCGTGGAATATTCTTATCACTGTCTGGAACAGTTCTCGAAGAGAGAGCCCACAATCTGTCGTTCTGGACATTGTGGGATTGTTGCAAGACGAATAACTTTTCGTCGGAAAAGATAAATTCTTCCCCACCGTGCTTGGAAGATTCCAAAACTCCGTGAACCTTACGTTTCGTGAAAGCTCGGAATCCGAGGTCATTTTGCAGTATATTGTGCATTGACTATCTCGAAACATTCAGATCTGCGGCCATTTTACGTACAGAGCGCGTGATTTTCGTCTAATCCGTTCCATGACCACTTTAACAACTCGTACAGTCCGCACCGTATAAGTACGACCGGATCTCTACCGGTCACCCAACGAGCAGGTGTCACGGTACCTTCAGATGGTTTGGTACACAAAATCCCGCTTTACTCCGAGGTTTTTCAAATTTCTTAAAATAGCGCCCGGGAAGTCGCCTTTCAAAATCTTTTTTTATCACCACAGCACGAAGCTCCTTCATCGCTGGCAAAAGATAAACACCGAATGAAAACAATCGGAAATAACCTAAAAGCGTTTGTATGAACATAGTGCAAAACTACACCAACACATACGTGAAGCATGTTGAGTAGTTGCACGACATCAATGCAAGAAAAAAGTGTATGAGAATATATTGGACACGGTGTACTCTTGAATTTGATGATTGCCTTCGATCTGATTAACTTGTTTTCTGGTCGTCGATTTATGATTTGAACTTGTTTCTATAACAATCTGAACCAAACGTTTTTTTTTACTCTTCTTCGTTGCCTTCGATTTTGATCCAGGCAGCATAATAATTTTAAAAAAATAGACACGCACGAGAATTTTTCACACTGCTCTTCAATATCAGAAAATTGTGTTTTCCGAGATTCAATTTAAAAAACGATGAGGTGGGCAACGTTTTAACATTTGCATTTAAAAAAAATACTTTTTTCGGTTGGTGAGCTAAGACAAAAAAAAGCTAAGACAGACATTTGCTTTTGGTAAATTTCCCATGGAAGGTTATTATTTACGCTTACTTTCAAAAACAATCCTACGCCCTTGCGAGCGGCCTTCCGGCAGTTAACCGGAACATTCGCCATGGCGGACGAAAACATGCGTGTAGTCATGTTTTTGTGTCTTCGTTTTATTTATTCCTTGAATTCCTCAGTTTAAACGACTAAATTATCGTTCGCTTCA
Source organism: Aedes japonicus (assembly GCA_034211315.2). Taxonomy (NCBI): domain Eukaryota; kingdom Metazoa; phylum Arthropoda; class Insecta; order Diptera; family Culicidae; genus Aedes; species Aedes japonicus. The sequence continues at coordinate 47,523 of JASCZW010005996.1, read as the reverse complement.
GGTTGGCCCAGAAATTGCCGATGGGACGCAGCTGAGGGACGTTGGGTGGGTTCGCCGACTTGGGTACCACATCGATATTCAGCCGCTCCATCTCCTCCAATGATCGCTTCGAGTAGTGGGCCGACGCCAGATCCGTCAAGAACACCGCGTCTTCGCCCTTATGGTATTTCTTGATGCACGACGCAACTTTCGGCAGGCATTTCGTACTATAATTTTTTCTATTCTCGGCCAATCCGGAGCGAAAGAAGAGCGGCTTTGACATCCGCTTCTCGCTGATTGTCCTGGCCAAGCGCACGCAGCGATGTAGCTACTTCAGCATTCTTTGGAGCTTCTTGTCGCTCAGGGCCGTCGGCCGTCCGGAACCGGGCTTTCTTGCGATGCTCTGATTGTTGTGTAATAGTATCAAGATGTTGTAGATGCCGGAACAGGCGCATCCGGCGTCCATAAAGTGCCGCACGATGTCCGTTTTCGACGCGGTGGGGTGCCGTACTTTGAATGCGCACACTTCTGAACGGAGTTGCTTCACTGTTTTGGCCACGAAGGTTAGAGGTCGACTGTTAGAGTTTTCAAATTTTGTGACTCATGAGTTACTATGATTGATGCTGCATGGGTAGTTTTGTCAGTGCGGGTGAAGGTAAACCCATGAAAAATCAACAATTTTTCCCATTGTTTTTAATGCAAACGCTATTTTGCCTATCAGTGTACGTTATACCTAACGGCTGAGGTAGGGCGCAGTAACGAACACTCAACACTTAACACTAACATGAGTCTCGAAGCTCAGGCAAGAGCTCTTGTTATCGAAAATTAGTAATAGAAAATTTCGAAGAAATATAAGGTCTGAACACACAATTTGCCCGAGTTATGAAAAATTATTACCACTTCATATCATCAGATATGTGTCTCCCGTGATATACTTCAGACCGTGCTCACTTTACATATAGCAATTCATTCTGATTTTTTCACGAAACAAGCACTTCATGAGATTCCAGATGGGCTTCATTCTATTATAAGTCCTCCTAGTTTTAATTATTTCACCACAGAACAAAAATATATACACAGTAAAAAATCATCTTCGTTAAGATTTTTTTCCTGTAGTGTAGTGTATTCAAAGAGAGATTAGGAATTCTTATATTGCAATTTTTTATTACTGTAAAATAATCAAAATAAAATAAGAGTATGATTCTATGATCTGCCGCTACAGGCTACTCTACAGTAAAGTAAACAACGTAGTCAAGAAGAAGACAGCCCCCATATGACAATCAAAAGATCATTGTTATTTTTCCCGGACGACCCATACTTTGGCTCTGTTGACTGGACTCATAATCATTATTTATGACACGTAAAAATCGTTACAATCAAGAAGATGTGCTTTCTTTCCATCCCGAATCAAGAACAGAATAAAGTGGCAAACAGTTTTACCGTAAAGAAAAAAAACGTTTGTTTTGTGATGCACATTTTGGCAAACGAGCCAAGCATGAAAAAATATACTTCCCCTACGCGTGCTACCAAATGGTTGGAAGCAAACATCTTTTCAAAAAAAAAAAAAGACTTCACCAGCCCACCACTACGCAATGCAAACAGCCATGAAGTATCGCGAACCACCCCTGTCACATAAATTATGTATTTTATGCGATCGTTTGCTCCTACTCGGCAGTAAAACCACGCCAAATTATGCTTCGATTCCGGAGATGTTTTCCTTTGCACCTCGTTGAGAGGTCGTAATCGAAAGGATTTCAAGCGAGAATGAAGATTTGTTTCATTCCACCCCCGAAGGATGGACGAATGAGGTGGCATCCGTCGTCGTAATCGAATTTGTTTAATTTTGAACTTCGAGAGAAGCAGAAGATACGGTTTATGTCTGTTGAGCTGCTTCTTCATATTTAACAGCTCTCATGTGTTGACATAAGGGGCTCGCAAACATTCTCAGGAATTTGAACGTTTACTCATATGGAATAGAACGAACCTTCCTGTTAGGTAACAAGAGCTTGAGAATACGGCCCAAGCCATGATCCACATCCGATGAATGAGCAGATTTTTACTGAATAATACTTTGACATCACAGAAGACATCCTTAGTTCAATATTGAGCGCACAATAGTTCTTGGTGAGTGTGAGCTTTTTAAGTGGAATACATGTTACTAGAAAATGGAGAAAAAAGACTGGTAATTTCCATTTAAATCCAACTACCTGTATTGCTTATCTTGGCAGATGCACGTTTTTCATCTACAATGTGCAGATTTCTTCAGTGTTGTGTACTAGTTAATACTCGACTGAAAGAAAACTAAGTTAGCTGAAAAACTGCAAGGCTGCGGGAATGGACGAGATCACGGTCGAGTTTCCCAAGCACGGGCGTGAGCAGATTCACCACCAGAAGTAACAAAAGTACTTTTGCAGTTATGGCGGGACGAAGAAATGCCTACCGGTTTGTTGGATGACCTCACACGCCCAATCTAGAAGAAAGGGCACAGACTGGAGTGCGCCAACTATAGAGCGTTTGTCCTGCTGAACTCAGCGTACAAAATACACTGTGTGAATCCGGTTTAACAGACTGAAGACTGCACTTCTCGAGTGTGCGATTAGGAGATGAGGCATGCAGAAGAGGGAGACAGCGAGGATAGGCGTGACCATAAACTCTACCAAAACAAAGTACATACATGGTTACTGGTAGAGATAGAGGAAGGCCTAGTGGTGTTAGTGATGAGGTAGTGTAGAGTGATGGGAATGTATTTGGTGTTGTTGAAGAATTTGTTTACCTTGGAACACTTGTGACATGTGACAACGAAGTTTCCCGTGAAGTGAGAGGAATTGTTGCAGCTGAGAATTACCAGCTAAGGTCCCGCAATATGCAAAAGGAAACCAAATTCACGCTACGTAAAACTCTGATCCTTCGGTGCCTCTCTACGGGCACGCAACGTGGACGTTTAAAGAGGAAGACCAGAAACTCTTTGGTTTTTGTTGTGAGCGAAAATTGCTGTGGACAATGGTGTGTGGTGCAGAAGTATCGTTCGATACCGACAGAAATGGGACTCTACAATACGCCCGGTTTTGGGGTGAAGCTTGATGTTAAACCTGATCAAATCTAATAGGGAGGTGCCACAGCCATCTGTGCTTCAATGCATGGTAGACCAATACAAAAATCAAAAACCAGTCTTACACATTGAAGATGTACGTTTGTCAAAAGCATCATCGGTTAATTACCTGTGCATTAACAGCTGATCTGGCAATAACGGATTAGCGACCACGGGAATAAATTTTGCTCATACTTTTGTATTCATGATTCTTAACATTATATTTTCAGCAAAAAAGCAATTCAAAAAAAAGCAATGGATTGTGAGTGATGATAATATTGATGATAATATTCAAATTTTAGATCTTGGGCTGCAAAATGGTGAGTCGCAAAAGAGCGTGTGTCCCTCAACATAGCTCTGGTTCTCATAAGTTCCTACCTTATGCTTCCACGGGTCAAGAGATGGCAAAGACCGCCAGCTAAGGGTTGCGTACTTAGCTGGTAATGCAGCCTGGGCACTGTTGTCCTTCTGATTTCAGCTAGATTGAGGAGGTGCGCGCCGAGCGTCTGTCTCCCAAGGAGATGCGGCTTGAACAGTGTCTGTCCTGGCATCTAGCGGCTGAGTAAAAAACGCTGTATCACGTCAGATATACCTAAGGAGGCAGTCCCACTAACGCGATGTAGGAAGCGCAACCCCGATAAGGTAGCATGCTGAAATCTTATCCTACCACGAAAAATGGAAATATTATTTATACGGTGTGTGGTATCGCATCATCCATGGAGTTCCCAGGTATTGTAGTAGTTTTAGGTTGTTTTTTTCTTCGTTCGTCTACAATTGCAGCAGGACCATAATATGCAGTCATGCAGACAGTTCAGATATAATTTTTGTTGTCATTTAGTTTTGTAACATCGCTTCGCAGTATTTTTAATACTACATGCAGCTTCACATTAGTGCATCTTCGTTAGTTTTAGCTCACCTTACCCACGTTATGGTTTTGAGGAGATTTCTTAGGTTTTTTTTTGAAAGAGATCGTACGACGGATTCTGTTGGAATTTTTGTTTCCTTCTTTATCCAGACAAGTTTGATTATTCAAAAGCTGAAATTGTTTTTGATCCTTTATTTTCTGTTGCTTTCTGTTGATGTAGGGAGCTATTCTTGGGCCTAGTAGGAATCAAGAGTTATAGGAAAATTCCAATATCCTTTTTCCTTTATTTTTCTCTTTTTGTGGCTTTGATAAGTTTTTGTTTTGGCCAGTTATCATAATCATATGAAGTTTATTTCGGCTTACTGTTTGCTAAAATTCTCTTTGCCATTCTGCGAGGCTGCCCGGTTATCAACTTTCTTTCATTACATTACTTTAGAAATTTCAGTGAGCGAGATAAGGCGCTATAACCTTGGCAGTTATTGCCAGGCTGTTGGTTCGAATGCCAAAAGTTCACCCACAGGCAAAAGGAGCATAAACTAATCTTTCTAACATCTATGCTCCCAACGATAAACTCCGCACTTGGCCTGGCCGATAACAATAAAATGATGCATTCAAGAGACCATCATTTTCCAGGATGCTAACAAGAATTGCCTGCGTAAGATAAGATAGATAATATGTAAAATTTAGGTCAAAATTCACAGCCATTTTTAAACGTAGTCTTTTTTCGCAAGAATCATTTAGTTGAAGTGAAATCCACCTTCTTAAATACCGAAAAAATCTGCACAGTTTCATCCAAATTTCTAGCTATTTCTGTCAGTTTTTTTAGTGAAAATACTTTACGGTATACCTGAATGTTTTTGTGAATAATAATTCCGAAACTGTGAATTTTCTTGGCAAACGCGATGCCATGATTAAGTGTATTGAAAGCGGACTACAAACAATGTTTGTCTTTTACTACTATACTATTCACTACTCAGCCCGAAGTTGAAATACAAAATCGAGGAAGAAGCATACTAGTAACATCAATGACATGAAGGTGGCGCTTTTGGGATGGTTATGTTTTATTCCGTGCCATAGTGCTATGTAAAAGGTCCGTACAAAATTTTTGAAGTTCATCTGCAAACTGATGTTCGAGTTTTAATGAGGTTAACCGTTATGTGCCCAAGAGAGAACATAGTAGCCTTTTACGATATCAAAACATGATATTTCATTGAGTTTCCATAGTAGGATTTTGACACTTTGTGACACCTCATATCTCGTAAATACTTATCACCCTGGAGTGAGGTAATAAGGGCACGAATAGGGGGGCGCGAGGAGGGGCATCTGGGTTTTGACGTAGGACTACGTCTTTGTTTTCTAAACTGGGGTACAATTAGAAAAAAAATAACCGCGTTACGACTGTCAAGAAAAGAGGTTTTGAGCGTTAATATCTCAGACATTTATCATAATATTTTCAAAATGTTTGCACCAATCGATCGGAAATATTTGTACGCATCAACATTGTTGATTTTGGGCACATACTATCGAAAATTCAGAAAGGTTAAGCTTTGTCTTAAAAAGTATATCAACCTCTTCAGGCCTAAGGGATCATATCATATACTCAAAAGGAAAATGGCTGTATAAAATCACAGACTGAATTGAATTGAACAATGTTTTCAGGCAAATTCGTTCTACATCAGTTTTTTTTTCTCTAGAAAAAAAAACAAATACGTTCAAGGTCTAATTGACGATCTAGAACATCCTGAATAAGAATAAATTCAAAATGCAATAAAGCGTTGTTTTAGAATACAGTACATATGCATACGTATGATTAAATTTTTGGTAATAAACGTTAAATATTTTTGTACCTTTCTGGGATGTTCTAGGCTATCCAAAATAAACTCAAGCTCAGAACATCAGACCTACAGTTGTAACATTAGCTTTCTGAGCTATATAAGGTTATGATATGTATTCAAACATATTGAACGAACCTTTTGGAAGGTGAACAGTCATTATTTGAACATTTTGTGATGTTTTCAAACTATCTTTGAGTTCAGAACTTAAGGTATACTGTAGTAACTATAGCTTTTTGGGTTATATAAAGTAACGCTGCGTATTCAAACATATTCTGTGAATATTTCTGTAAGTAAACAATCAATACGAGATAAACTAAGTTGATCGGGGTCATCCAAACTGTCGTTGAGTTCAGAAAATACAGTCAGATCAACAGTTGTAACTGTAGGTTTTCGGAGTATGCAAAGGAACAATATGTATTTAACAATATTCATTGAATAGTGTAGAAGGTCAATCTTGGGATGTTTTCGGTCATCCAAAGTGTCCTTAACTTCAAAAAATAAGATCTAAGATCGAAGATAAATATTCTAAATTAATATTTTTAGTCAACAAACATTATAGAGCAATATGGCATGTTCTGGGTCGTCAAAACTATCTTTGAGATCGAAACAGAGGACCTATAGTTGCAACAAAAGCTTTCTGGGCGATTCAAATCTACGCTGTGTATTAAACATCTTGGATGACCAACAAGCATTTTGAGATCATTTTCTAGGTTATCCAAACTATCCTGGAATTCAAAACTTAAAATCATCAGCTGTAACTTTAGAATTCTTGTTCAAACTAAGTAACAATTTGTATTTGACCAGTTTTAACAGAAAAAGATATAATGAGATATCTTGCGATGTTCTAGGTCACCAAAACTTAACCACCCTTGAGTTCAGCAGTTAGGATTTACAGTCGTAACATTGTTATATAAACTATGATAAGTAACGATGTTTGAATACATTTTCAGTTTATCTTCTGTAAGATCACAATTCATTATAAGATTATCTTTGGACGTTCAAGTTCAAACAAATTGACTTGAGCAGAGAATTCCAAAAGTCGACAGGATACGTTTTTACCCAGGGAACTTAAGGAGGGATATACAGTTAGAACGAGAAAAACAAAATCATTTTTGAAAAAAAAATTCAAGTGGAAGTTTTAACTCAAATCAATCGAATTTTTTCTACAATTATAAGTTTATCCATATAGTATACAAAAATATTTTTTTCAAATTTTTTTCAACAAAATGGCGGCCGTTAGAGTGCGTTGAAAAAGTCGTTGTATTTGGCTTGTGCCGGCTCTCCTGGTTGCAGTTTTGATCAGAAATCTGCTAGCACAAAAAAAAACATTAATTACATTTACAGTTAGTAGATGAATTAAAAAAAAAATTGAAAAAAATTTCAATTTTGGCGTAACTTTTTTGAAAAAATCCACATTTTTTCCGCCATTTTATCACATTTCTCCGTATTTTATAATAAAATATTACAACAATTTTTAATTCATATAGAAGGTCATACTATAATAAAAAAATCCTTTAAGTTTCATTTTAATCGAATAATTAATTTGGGGCCATCACCGGCATAAACTCCGAAAATGCTGTTTTGAGAAAATACGCGTTGAAAGTTTTAATTATCGGTCTGCGCGCGAAAAAAGCGTCTTCGAAAAACGATGAAACGAAACACTTGGAGTTCGCATTTCGAAAAAAGAATTTCAGGAGCGTATTTTACGAGAAATTTACTAACTAAAAGAATATTGAAATGTTTGATCATTCTAACTGTATAACCCGCCTTAAGTGACCATTAGTACAGAAATATTCAACCGATTTGGAATATTTTGTCAGTTTGGATTCAACCGCTTTCTTTAAATGATATAATATGACGGATGGACATCACCCGTCTCCAGAAAACCCGGATATCCGGAACCGTGTTCCAAAAATGGTTTATTTAAAAATGTTTCAATAGAAAACCAACAATAATGATACAAAAACTGTGGGATAAATACGCAGGATTGCATGTGCCTGCCATATGACAATCCGGTGACTTGATTCAGGAACTGTCACTCCAAAGCTGGTTCCCCTATGGCCACGGATGGCCAGAAATGGGTTTCATCATTCCAGAAGAACATTAGCTATAATCATTGGACTATCCGGTCTCTTGGCATCGGATTGGATGGTTTAGAGCAGGTCCCCTTGAGGCCACGGATGGCCAGAAAATTATTTGAATGGAACCCTAACAATGGGTATCGAAACTCTGTAAGATTTCTCATCTTCATCGGATGACTTGGCTACTGATTGGCCAGTTTAGAGTAAAAAACTGTGAGTCAGGAATTATCGCTATTTCCAATCCAAAGGACAATCCAAAAGTGCTAGCTAAATTAGAAATATCTAATTCCTATGTTTTTGTATTCTCCGTGCGTAGAGTAACGATTATGATGTAGCTTTCGCTCAATTTTCAACTGCTTCAATTTTGGTGCCTCTTGGTGATGAGTGAAAATCTCCTTCTACATCAGAAAGAAATGCGATTTTTGCTTGAAACCGGTTTGCATTGAACACAGCATAAATGTTTGCAATAAATAAACACTTTTAGTTATTTTTAATTTCTCTTATTTCTGGAATATAGTTTAATTCACACTGATAAAAAAATCTGGTTAAACTTATATATTCAACCTCCAAAATTTGAACCCTGACAATGCAAATGCAAAGTTTTCAGAAAAGAAAACTTGACTAGCGTTTCTTACGCTAGACTGGCAACTCCGTAGCCAAGTCATCAAATGTACCGGTAAAGATAAGAAATTTGTATCTGGAACGATTCCAAAAATGTTGACACCCATATTGTTAAGGTTCAAATCAAATAATTGTCTGACCATCCGTGACCCCATGGGAAGCTGCTCCCGGGTAGCTTTTCCAGGATCAAGTCACTAGATTGTCATATAGCAATCACAGGTATTTTTTTTTATTTACTTATTTTCCGTCGGCCTATTTCCTCATATGGTGACAAGCACCGACGTCAGGGAAACGAATCCACCCCTGCACCTTACCTATCCAACGGCTTTACTTCCCTTCCGAAGGAAGACGTGACTAGATTGTTTCACCTAAAAAAAAACCACCGACGTCGACTGGGATTGAACCCAGACCCACTGGGGTGCTAAGTAGCTGTTACGCTTACCACTACACCACCGACGCCGGCCGATCACACATATTCCTACGTATTCTTTGACTTTTAGTGCACACTTAGAAATTATGAATTTCACAGGAGACCTATTCCATGTTTGTAAATAGTTGGGGAACGTAAAGTCGGGGAACGTAAAGAAAGATTTCGTGTGAAATTATGTCTTCTGAAACTGACACATACGCAATTCAACAAAAGATGTGTTCGGTTGAATTTATTTTTTCATGTCTTTCAGCACATTCTTATGCGCTAAAGGACGCTTGTATGTGTCGGGGACAGAAATTTACACTAGATTTTGGTAGTGTGTGTCATCACTGCTGAATTTCTTTTGAAATGTTTTGTAAGTATAAAATTTTTGAAACATGGTTTCGGATATCCGGTATTTTTGGAGACAAATGATGCCCATCGGTCAAATTTTACAATTTTAAGAAGATGCATGAGTTTCTGAATCTTAAAACGGTGAAAATATTCCAAATCGGTTTGATATTATGGATAGTTATGGTCATTTTAGTACCGTGAGTAAAAACGTTCCCTCTTGGCCTCTTAAAGGTGTTTATTTTTGGACTCACGGTTAAGGAAAATAATCGATAATTTTTTAATTCCATGACACCTTATTACAATGCCAATTTTAGAAAAAAAATATAATGAGGAAATCACTTTAAAAGCTGAATATTCACTTCTGAGAATAATCCCAAAAGATTTATATTTCGTTTTCTTTTCGGGTACGTACTTGGCTTAGGCCTAAGAGATTTCTTTTCAAGCTCTTCTCTTTTTGGATGGTAATTTTTTCTTGTGATTTTTCTCAAATTTTCAAATTGACAGTTCTGTCAATTTGGGAGCATAGTTATCACATCCTTTATTATCAAATTTTAAAATCTTTAAAATTATTGACTAATTTGGAAAATTAAACCAAAAATCAGCTCTTCTAATTAATTCCTGCATAACTTTACGGCACAATCCTGAAATTTTTGTCAAACAATATAGGAAATATATTTAAAATGCACCACATTTGTGTCACTGACTTTGCCCATAACATTCCGTTTCAGCAATCAACTTCCAGATTGGGAAACTTCCAGATGTTGAACATTCGAAACTCAATCATTTCCAAGAGATTTCTTGAGTAAAAAGCAAAAAGATTACTATCTATTGATAAATTGTAATAAAATATAATTTATTTCGTAATCGTTAATCGTCGTTATTTACATTTAAACATAAAACTACACATCCCGAATCAGACTCTTTCGCTTCACGGTTCCTTTTTCATGACTTCTTTCGTGCTGCAGTACATGATCATTGCGGTCAAATGGCTTCTCGCAGTATTTACATTTATAATCCGTAACTCCGTGGTGCAACTTGATGTGTCGTGCCAGATCATATCGGTGATGATACTGCCGGGTGCACTGGTCGCATTTGAAAGGTTTATTTTCCATTTTGTGACGTCGTTGATGCTGCAGCATTTCCTGTTGATCGCCATACCGTTTTCCACAATGTTCACAGCCGAACGGTTTGTCTCCACAATGGTAATAGAGGTTGTGTTGCTGTAATCCCCTTTGAGTTATAAATAATCTGTTACATGGTAAACATTTCCATTCTCTGACCGTTAGTCTTTTCCGATGTCGAAACTTCTTTATGGGATACATTTTCTCAGCAGCCACCGTCGGCTTCAACCCTGTTTGTTGTTGTTCCTTCTCTGGTATCTCCGGTACGATTGCAGATTCGTGAGTTGCTGCAACAATTCGGTGTTCATCGAGCCCAGTGACAAATAAAGCCACATTTGATTGCTCACTCGTTGGTTCTTTTGTCGTGAAACCGGTAGCCAGTGTCTTTGACTGCACAGAATGATCGTATTGCACTTGCTTTTCAGAACCAAGCAATGGATGGGTTGTTTTCCAAAACGGTTGAGTGAAATCGCTGGAAATATATTCGTCCTGTGATGAACATTCTGTAGTGTATGCTGGATAGTAGTGCGTTGGTGGGAACTCAGTATTAACTGCCCATGGTGACTCTGGTGAACAATGGGACAGATCTATTATTGATGAATTCTCTTCTGCTTGCAAAGAATCGATGTTGCTCTCCGAACACTCAACCAATGTAGTATCATAAAGGGACGGTTTCAAAACTGACGAGTCTTGGTAGAACACAACATGCTCCGCGGAAAAATCAACATCAGACAATCTTTGAAATGATTCACCGTCACTGTTTGCCGTTTGCGAGAAAGCCACCACCTCATTCGTCTGCTGGTCCGACATATTGTTGACACTGATTGTGTTGGTGTTTTGCTGTTCACTTGGAATGGGAAAAACAATGTTCTGTTGAGCGTATTTCACCATGCTTAATAATTCCTAGTCCTCGATAGCTTGTACGGATTTACTTGACTAACTTGTAGATACTTACGCTCAGTTAGCACTATATATACTCAAATCAGGTACTGACACATTGATTTCTGCCTACCCGAAAAGATGCACCTATTAAAAATAAACACAACACAATACTCTCTGTAGGTAGACTTCTGATTCAAAACAAAAGAGTGTTCGATTCAATATTTGTATACATTCATACCTGCAGTGCACTATGGGTAGTACAATCTAGCGGGACAAAATTGATTTTTCCAAAACAAACACTTCTCACGGTCTAAGATTTTGGCGAAATTATGCCCGTATAAGAGAAATGCATGTTAAACATTTTCCTCTTATATGTACAATCACGTAGTGGGCCATGTAAGTCTATGAATCGTAATTGTACACTGAACAAATATTTCACTTAGGGAACGTCCATTAATTACGTCACGCAAAAATTGCCTTTTTCTAACCCCCCCCCCCTTGTCACGTTTTTTGTATGGACCTTCAAATTTTTTTGTATGGATCGTCACGTTTTCTCAAACCCCCCCTCCCCCCCTACTGCGTGACGTAATTAATGGACCTTCCCTTAGCTACTACTGGAAACACATGTAGTTATTTTCCAATACTAAAATATGTGATATTTACATGAACATCGCATAGAAAAAGAAATTCTACTTGACCTCTGAATTACATTTCACTGGACGCATAAGATTCACTTGATTTTGCAAAGAATTTTCCGCTTCCTGAATGACATGAATGTTAAGCAAATTTCTGGTGAATTTTTTTTGGGTGTATGTTTATTAAAAGCCTTTCATGCTGAACAATGAATTAGGTCCTAAGTAACATTGAGAGACTCTCTTCGTCGACTTTCTCTTTCCATCCATACGGCTGTGTAAACACATATTCAAGTATGTTCAAAACACGTACGGTAACATAAAGTGTTTAAGGTTCCAATACGTCAAAAACATCAGAAAATCGTTCAATAGACAAACTATTAACGAAAGAGAAAGTCGACGATGAGAATTTCTCAATGTTACTTAGGACCTTATGCAATGTTCAGCTTTATTTGCGTAAATAGCATAGCATAGTACATATGCCCAAAGCGTAGAGGAAGCGGCCGAGATAAGCCCCCCCCCCACTACCACTCAAAATTTCGCCAAAAATGTAAAGTGTCGTAGACCCGCTTTTCTCTGAGCACTTGGCTCGTCCTTACAATTGCTTGAAAAAAAGATAATTTACTTGACATCTATTGTCGAAAGTGCTGGGAACCAAAACAACCTTCATAGGCGTTCAAGAGATAAAAATATGGCGAGTTTTAAAATTTTAGATGTAGAATAATTATAGATGGTCAATTTTGTGATATGGTTGTGAATAATATAAAATAATTAAATAATTAATAATGATAGGCATATGATTATAAAATGCAGCTTGGTGCTTCTTAATAGCTCAATTGATGGCAGATGAATGTGACTATGGAATGTGTAGGTTTTTTAGCAACTAAAGGAAGTATAAATATCCTTAAAACATTTAATTGTATGTATGTATGTATGTATGGTAGCCACCATCCCCTCTAGCCCTTGGCTTGGATGCAGCTCCACTTAACAGCAAGATCAAATTGGGCCACCGATCTGAATTCGCACTATCGCTGTATGAAGGGCCAAAAACGGAGGGGTGGACCCGTAAGCAGAGACACTTACACAAAATCCACGGGAAATTAAGAATCTCCTTCCAACGATATGATCCAACAAATCGAATAACACAATTCGCAATACTCATTAAGCTTTCTACAGGATGGCTTGTTAAGAAGGGCGCGTCACTCTCCCTGAAACTGTTGGAGTAGAACTCGCAGCACCACACTCGAATCGGTAGGATAAGAAATGATACTGTTTGTTCCCTCCTAGACTCAGGCAGTCAATCAAACCATCGTCCAGTTTCAGCTTGAATGATACCCTGGTGCTCCCTCCCAACCCAGTATTTATTATATTTATATAAATATAGATGTAATGTAATAATAATATGTTATATATGATTATATAGTAGAGCAAAAATTATATAAGGATATTTAGTTAAATTATGTAATAGTTGGAGTTCACGAGCCTATGATAACCATGTTAAACTAAATTAATTAACCTGCTGAAATAATAATATTAAGGCAGTAATAATAATATGCAGCTTCGTACCACTTTGTATCACTGATGGGTGACTGTATCTCTGGAATGTGAAGGTCATCTTGTTATTCATTGAGGTATAAATATCAATAAAGCATTCAATTGTATATAAAACCATAATATTATATTATTACGTATTTAATCATGACATATAGATATATAACCTTCTGGAATAAAGAGCATTTATTAATTTTGATTATTATTTGATATAATGTAATAAAATAATTATACCGGCCGGATCACCAAACTGAAGCAATTAAAATTTTATTAATTATTTTATTACTTCTTCCATAATATTATATTTATGATATGCAATTAATAATGATGAACAGCTGTGTTCCTCTGAACCGCTGAAATAGTAGTTGATGATCGTGTACTGAAATGTTAAGGTCATATTATGCCATTTAATGGAAAATATAATGAAGGAATTAAAGGTTGAGTTGTCGAGAGAGTCGTCAACATTTCTATTAATGAAAATATGCTAGAGCTTGTAAAAAACATGCATCATATAATAACACATACTAGTATCTACACATCTATATATACATCCATTGCTACTTCCGAGAAGGCCACTCCGACGGTGCTAGATACAGCTGAAAATTGATCCCCATTCTTACTGCTGCTTCTACCAGAAGATGATCATCCTATAACCGCAAGACCTCCTCTCCTAAACTGTATGGTACCTGAGAGAAATTTACCTTTCTGGCGTAATACATGTAATGAAATATACAGAATTAGGCTATGAATAAACAATGTCCTATAAGATAAAATATATAGTGAGGGTATATTGTAATATGAATTGAAAATTACATGTGTGCCGACTGCTGTTTTGTTGCAATTGTAGACAAACTTGCGCATCCATTATGAACCAGAAAATTTAGGCAATGTATGACCGCTATGAAAAAAAAAAGAAATTTAAATTTTAAATTATTTTGTAATACCTGACGACCTGGAAGACCTGAAAGATATGAGAATGGAAAATTATGATATGATGTACCGGTCGCACCCCCTCACTTCGCTATTGTCGGATTGACAACATTGCCCAGGCTACGCCAACCAGCGTCTCCATGTTTCAGCTGGCAGTCTTTTGTGATCATATGACTCGTGGAGGCGTGAGGTAGGAACTTGTGAGGACCAGAGGTCGGTCGCACCCTCCTGCCAAGTTGTCAACTCACCATTTGAAGCCCAGTATAAATATCCTTAAAACATTTAATTATATATTTAACAACAAAACCTTTACATGCATTGGATGTTTATTATCATTAGAATTGAAGAGCATTTATCAATTTTAATAATATCCAATGATCTAAATTGAGCTTGAGCATGAGCATGATTGACCGCCAACGAATGCAATTCCGTTATTGCCAGATCAGCTGTATATACACAAAGAATCAACAGATGATTTTTGGGACTACATACATCTTCAATGTGTAAAAACTGGTGACCCATTATAAAACAAGAAATCCTCACTGATTGTACTTATCATGCCATTATATGAAGGGCTTAAAACGGGTTGGGTGGATCGGTAGGTAACATCACTTATACGTATCCACAGAAATATGAAGAATCTCCTCCCAAAGAGGTATAACCCTATTCACAAACTGTTAGCAATGGGCAGTTGGCATTTCCACTCTCCACATCCAGAGTGTTTCAATTGGGTGCCCTGATGGCTCAACCTTACCAATCAGACTCAAGCCGGCGTGGCCTCTGCTGTACACAGAAGTAGTCTCCATTCTATTCGGTCCATGGCTGTCACTCGCCAGCCTCGCTGTTTGCGGAGGGTCCGCAGGTCGTCTTCAACTTGATCGATCCACCTTGCTCGTTGCTCAGTTTTTATATACCTAATAAGATTTACATTTTCTTGAATTGGTTCCGGTGAGCTGAAGTTAGAAGAGTGTTTCGTGTCACGGGATCGCACCGTGCTCGCGATTCAATAAAAAAAAAAGCTACATACAATCAATTGCGCTGTTATGTGTTGGTGATTCTTCCTCAAGCGAGTTCAAAGTGTAATCGTTCGCGGGTATTGTGGGGGAAGATATTTCCTGCAACCAAGTGCCAGTATCTAGAACTAGATTTTAGAAGAAAATACCACAACCGTGCCAAAGTGAATTTTGATTCGGTGTTCAGGATTAGTTTGCAAATTAATCAGTGCAAGAAGAGTGTCTTAGACAGAGATATCATGTTACTACCGGAAGGTTTCCGACACGTCGGCGACGGCCGGATTGATGTGGACGAGTACCGACGGCAGCAGCTGCGGTCCAGCAGGACTTGGCCATCTAGGATATCGAGAAGAGCTGGTTTGCAAAGCAACAAATAATTTATTTCTACCATTTTCTGAAGACAACATGTAAAATCCTGTTATTTTGTCTATTTTGTTTTGTTTTGTTTTTCGTTATGCTTGACTCTTTTCAATAACATTGGAGAGGCCTATTGCTTTTGGCGAAAAGTGCTACATATTTTCAGCGTACCGTTAACCAAAACGAACCCAGCTGCTTACCTTTCCCCAACTATCCAACATCCCAGTGATTTCTCATGGAAGTGCAGAGGATTTCTCGGCTTCCAAAAAAGCGAGTATCATGTCAACACGTTCCTTTCCATTCCCTACTTGACCAGCATTCGGACACGGCCGTCGCCGGTATTGCTTTATAATGGGTCACCAGTTTTTACACATTGAAGATGTATGTTAGTCCAAAACATCATCTGTTCGTTCTTTGTGCAAATACAGCTGATCTGGCAATAACGGAATTGCATCCACGGGCAGTCAATCATGCTCATGCTCATGCTCATGCTCCTAATAATATTTACATTTTCATCCCTTGCGCTGGACTGGCCGGCTTGACGTGCCGCAAGGGCTCAGTAGGGATTGTCCGTCAAGATCCGAAGCTAAGAGTCAGCTCCATTGTGGTTATATCACACTAATTAGTTTTTATACTGTAGTTTTCTACACATTTTTACAGCATTGTAATTTTATCTTTGTTGAAAGGACTGATCTACTCTGCTTTTCAGCTTTTCCAGTGCAATTAAGATATTAATACATATCCATATTTTATTTTGTAGTTACAATCCAGAGGCTTTCAGTTACATTTTGTAAATACATGTATTATATTCTATTACGTAAATTATATACATATATTTCAAAGGGTACGGTGGGAATACAGGGTGCCAGACGAACTGTAAGCTGGATGAGGGATTCGTGGTTATCTGGCCCAAGTCATGGATGACAATTATGCCTTCCTTGATGGAAATTATCAGATCAAGATCCGTGCAGGTTAAATTATCTTCCGACAGTCTACAGTGAGTTTGCTAACCCTATTTTTAACAAACCACCAGACGGAAATCCTAATGTGTATTGCTTACTGTTCATTTCCTGTAATAAGAGGGTTTTATTGGAAGGAGATTCTCTATCCTTTATGTGGGTTTCGTGTAAGTGCTTCTACTTACGGGTCCACACCCTCGTTTTTGGCCCTTCATACAACGGAATAGTGAGGATTACAGGAATGTACAGTTTGATCTTGCTGTTAAGAGGAACTGTACGCCATGGCAAGTCCTGCACTGGTGGTGGCTTCCTATCACATCACATCACATCACATCACATAATAAGATTTATATTTTCATAACAGAAAAGTACTACGGCATCCGTATCTATTATAAATGTTCTTAACTTGGTTGATCCTGAAATTACAGAAATGTTGTATATTGCTTCCTGAATAGTCCTGCTATAGCCTGAAAAGTCTAAAACGTCATTTGTTCATTCGTAGATAAACTGGCCTTCATGATGGCCACTTCTCAATCGAACGAAGCTCCGGGGAGTTCGAAGGGTGGAAGTATTTTGGTACAAATACTACATTTATATCTCTGTACCAGCCTAACACCAGCCACGCAGGGCAGCATCAGCAACTGTCAGTGCGGGCCGTACAGACGTAGAGGCCGGCACGTTTCATCGTTTTTTCGACAAACCAGATGGAAACCTCCGCCTACATTGCCACATGGTAGAACGAATTGTTCGGTCGACGCTTCAACAGATGCCTACACATAATCAGCCGTCTAGGGATTTCTGCAGCTGCCTGACTGCCGGTGGGTCACCTAGGTCTGCTTGAACAACAAAATTTTCAATTTCAATTTCAATTTTTTACTACACGCTAAAAAGTTACATTCCATTAATTGTGTTCATTTTTTTTGTTGAGTTCATCCTCTATGTTATAAAAGAAAATTATTTTTAATGGCCTCTGCTGTACACAGAAAGTGTCTCCATTCTATTCGGTCTATGGCTGTCACTCGCCAGCCTCGCTGTCTGCGGAGGGTCCGCAGGTCGCCTTCTACTTGATCGATCCACCTTGCTCGTTGCGCGCGTCTTCTTCTTGTACCTGTAGGTTCGTTTTCGAGAACACACATGGCTGTCGTCCGACATTCTTACGACATGCCCAGCCTATCGTAGTCGTCCGATTTTTGCGATGTGTACAATGGGAGGTTCTCCCAACAACTGGTGCAATTCGTGGTTCATTCGCCTCCTCCACGTTCCGTCTTCCATCTGCACTCCACCGTAGATGGTACGCAGCACCTTCCGTTCAAAGACCCCAAGGGCGCATTGGTCCTCCACTAGCAATGTCCATGTTTCGTGGCTGTAGAGAACTACCGGTCTAATAAATGTCTTGTAGATGGCATAGGCGTAGCCAGGATTTCAAATATGGTGGGGCAAGATATTTTTTTTTTGAGAATGAAAGAGAGAGAGAGAGAGAATTACACCGTCTTCGTTTTCTCACTGTTTCTTTTCCCCCTCGCTTGCACTGTTGTCATTCATATGATGCGTTAAAGTTCGTAGGATAAACGTCAACTAATCCATGGTTGCCAAATAGCATTAATTTTCAACTGTAGTATTACCAGATTTGTTGAAACACATAAAAAACCTTCCAACACACTGAAACACAAACACAACGTGGCACAGTGACTCCCTGGGTTTGGCCCATATTATGAATAGTGCAAACAAACATTTTCCGTTGATATTGTGGATACTATGAATTATGTTTCTTAATCAAGTATTATTTGACTTTCGAAAGCTATAACATTGGTTTAAATATTCCGATTTTTAATTGCCAAGAACTGAAAATTGAATTGAGCATAGCTTTTTCAACTTTCAGCTAGCGGGGGAAAAAGAAATCAATGCTTGTCTAATAGTTTACATTACAGGTTAAAGATATTTTTTTGGGATACGTTAGGTTTGCAAGGTTGAGTTCTTATCTTTTTTAGTCTTTACTATTAAAAAAAATTGTCATGAATATCCACTTTTCGAATATTTTTGCAACATCTTGCCACAAAATCTAGCCAACATCGTACTTTTTCATTGAGGCAAACGGGCAATCTATCAAACATTAACACTAATTGATGAAAAATTGAAGCAAACATCAAAATTCTAAAAATTAATTAAAAAGTTTAGAGGGGGGGCAACGGCCCACATCTGCCCCCCCCTGGCTACGCCTATGGTAGATGGTCAACTTTGTGGTTCAGCGAACTTTGTTCGATCTTAGCGTCTTCTCTGCTGGTGGCGTTATCGGCGGTCACCAATGAGCCCAGATACACGAATTCGTCTACTACCTAGATTTCATCACCGTCGATCTGAACTCGTGCTAGGAGATTGTCTAACATTGTCTTCCCGTGAGCCTCTTCCCTTCATGTATTTTGTTTTCAGCGCATTAATCACAAGTTCAATTCTACCAGCTTCAGCTTTAAGTCGGATAAACGTTTTCGCCATCGTCTCAAAGTTACGTGCTACGATATCAACGTCGTCGGCGAAGCCAAATAGTTGGGCAGACTTCCTTAAGATCGTGTTACTCGTGTCTATCCCAGCTCTTCGAACCACACCTTCCAGTGCAATGTTAAACAACAAACACGACAATCCATTACCTTGCCGTAACCCTCTCCGAGATTCGAAGCGACTCGAGAGAGCCCCTGATACTCGGACGACACACATCACTCGATCCAATGCTGCTTTGATCAACCGCGTCAGTTGTTCTGGAAATCCATATTTGTGCATGATTTGCCATAGCTTGTCTCGATCGATTGTATTATATGCTGATTTGAATACGCGAATATTTCTCCAGCCATCCTCAAGAGTAGCAGCGCCAAGCTGCTCTTCCGTTGGTAGGGCTGCTTCTAGCTGTTGCGCGTATTCCTGAGCCACTGTGGTTTCCCGTAGTAGCTCAATGTTAGGTCGTGGCGTCCGAATTCGACGCGTGTTGTACACCGTCGAGAGTTTTGAGCGCATACATACTGCAACTAGGTAGTGGTCCGAGTCTATATTCGCTCTGCGGTAGGTGCGAACGTTGATGATATCGGAGAAAAATTTCCCGTCGATTAGAACATGGTCGATTTGATTTTCTGTTCGTTGGTCAGGTGATCTACAAGTGGCTTTGTGGATGTCTTTACGGTGAATGAAGGTACTTCGAACTACTAAACCACGGGAGGCCGCAAAGTTCACGCATCGTTGGCCGTTATCGTTCGAAACGGTATGCAGGCTGTTGCCGTCCTACCTGAGCGTTCAACGTCCACTCTTTAGGGGAGGAAGAAGGATCTAGAATTTGTATCAGTAGTTGTATTTAAGAAGTTTATAAAAAAAACGTGACAAATGTGGAGAGGGGGTAAAAATATCAAAAAACTCTGGACGTAATTTTTTAACGTTTCCTAAGTCAAATATTGCTATGGGAATTTTTGGCCGTAGGTGTTAAAATATATTGTTATGCGTTCTGATTTATTTTTAATCATTCGAAAATAATCCAGGAAGTTTAAATACATATATATATATATATATATATATATATATATATATATATATATATATATATATATATATATATATATATATATATATATCTGAAAAAATAAAACAAAAACTTTGTGTTCATCAAAACATTTACACCTACATTTGTTTTTGAAAATTAAATTAAATACACAAAAAATAACAAAAAAGCTGATTTTCATTGAAACTCGTGAATTTTTAGATGTTTACATCGTAGGCTTCACCATCAATTTAGATCTGCTCAAAAAATGTGATGATATTTGAGGAAAATAAATATTACTTTTCCTTTGTAAGTATAAAGCAGTTCTATTTTCTATCGATGGTCTTGACCTTCGATAAGCAATTTTTTAATTTCATCGCAACAATATTGTAACCGTAGGATTTCAGGAATACTAATTAGTAATCAATTAAAAGTTAATTTATAGTTGCAATGTAGCATCTATGGTAACCTTACATTTAAGTTGTGCAATAACCTGCTTCTAACTTTGTAAATGTTACATATTGATTACTGAGTAACTTGTTATGTAACAATTGATAGTTACACGTTTTACGCTTTTTTGGTTACACATTTTTTACGTAGAGAGTTACAGTTATTTCGAATTCACATACAAATTTGTTACATATCAATCGCTGCAGCTTTTATGTAACAATATGTGCTACTTGGGTAGTAGCACATATGTTGCCATTCAGTTGAGAAACATAAATGAACGAATTCCGATCTCATTCCGCCCGTCTTTGTCAAACAATGCTCTCAGCTGTCTGTTGCCAACGCAGCGATTTTCAACCGATTCTTGGTCGAAGGAGTGTTTCCGGATGTTTGGAAGCTGGCATCAATTATTCCAATCCACAAGCCTGTAAACACACAATGGGTGGAGAACTTTCACAAATACGAAAGCCACAGCCCATTCCAATGAAAAACATGATTGAATATTCAAATAAAATAAATTTACACAAAAATGGTAAATTTATTAATTTTTCGTATACATACTGTTCCAGAAAGTATAAACACACTTTCAAAATAACAAAAAAGTTATGTTTTTTTAGTTTTAATAATTTTATTTGTCAAATCATATTTTTATTTTTGTTTTATATGATATTTTACTCTCGTTTAATCAAAATATTTAATCATAGCCAAGACTCCTGATTTTTCCTCGAACATGACCCATTAGCTTCTGCACAGTGGTACTTTCCACCATTTTGACCACTTTTGGCCAATCTTTTTTAAATTTTTGGATGTCGTCCGCTAATTTTATGAATTTTCGAAGCTTTGCTTTGGTTAAAGTTCAAAAAGTCTCGATTGACCGTGCCTCCGGGCAGTTCGGCGGATTCATGTCTTGCAGCACGAAACATACATTTTGACTTTTGTACCATTCTAAAGTGTCCTTTGCGTAATGACATGACGCCAAATCACCCAAAAACACTACTTGACCTTCGTGCTGCCTGATCATCGGCAATAATCGCTTCTGAAGACATTCCTTAACGTATTTCTGAGTGTTCATCGTCTCCGTTGTGATGTACGGACTAGATGGTTTACCACACTCGCATATTGCCTGCCAAACCATAACCTTATTTCCGAATTTTTCGGTAAAAATTGTCTTCTCCGTTTGGGGATGTCTTTGTCTACGCTTACAGTATAGAATTGTGATCCGAGAAGCGTTTCACATACGTTTCATCGTCCATTATTATACACCCAGAATTTCTACACAAAAACGAATCGTAGAGCTTGCGGGCCCGTGGCTTCACAGACGCGGCCTGTGTTGGGTTCCTTTTGGGTTTTTTTTCTGCTTCCAGTATGTTTTTAGCCCAAGTCTTTTTATGGCACGCATGACGTTACTCGACGAGGTCCCTAGTTTTTCCGCAACATCCTGAACGGAAGTCGCTGGTTTTCGCTTGTAGGCATCCCTGATCTTTTTATTGATATCCGGACTAACAGCACCGGATTTCCGACCACTTCGGCGCATCTTCAAACGTACACTGTTCTCTATATTTTCGAATCGCAGATCGTACCGCTCCGACGCTTACATCCTCTTCCTTGGCCAATTTTCTCAAGGAGAGTCCGCTCACAGTGCACCATTTGTGCACGATACTTTTTCGTTGTTCCGGAGTAAGACTGCGCATTTTGATAGGTAACACAAAACTGAGCACTTTTTTGATGCTATGTCATTCAGAAATGTGCAAACAAAAGGACGCAGCCAAAACATGTTGAAATATTTCATTATATTCACAGTGACCGTTAAAATAAGGTGTGCTTATACTCTCTGGAACAGTCGTTAATTAAAAAAAAAAAAGGAAATGAACTTTGCTATTTCTAGAGAAAATCGTCAAAAGGTCGAAAGTAACATTTGTAAACAATGACTTAAAACTTAAATTTCCTGGAAACCGTGCAGTTTCGCCAGTCCAGCGGAATAAAAGCAAGGTGCAGACGCGAGAAAAGGCTTGCAGAGTTAGGGTACTTGCATTTATAAAACAAATTAAACCTAATACAAGACAAACGCCAAAATTAACTCTTACAAAGGACAGTTGGAAAATTTACTCACTTCTCGGGAAAGTCATTGCCTGCGGCCGATCTCTGCTGTCGCCAGGAAGAGCAGAAACGGCAGCACAATTTAGTTTTAAACCGAAACCTGTCCCAGCTAACAAATTTTAGCAAAATAGGTACCTTCACCACGATACTTCAGATTTCCAAACCGAAAAACCACATTGCCTAACTTCATTTACCAATGACGAGAACCAGCGCTCAACCAATTGGTGGGACATGCGATAGGAAAAGAAATCTGATTAAATGTGCTGCCTTGCCAAATGCCAGCTAGCTTTCCAAAATTATCGCACAAGCAATGGTAAATTGGAATTGTTCGGAATCGAAGAAGCAACTCTGCTTGAGGAAATATAATTTCATAGCATAACTTATTGCTACCGACCCGATAGGTTTGAGCGGAAAAGGAAGTTCTCGAGAACGAAACGATGAAGTCCCTATTGAATTTAATTGGATTCCACTGTAAACCAGAATGTGTACAAAATCTACTTAAGAATAAAATTGATTCGGTTTGCTACGTCAATTTCGATCAGAGTTGTTAATCGTGTCGTCGGAATTGAACTGTGTAAACGGAGAGGGAACACATTAAGGATGCTCATTGAATAATTGTATCATGCTAGGTTGCACCTTTAAACCCTTGATATGTCTTTAAGATAAACAAACATCTGAGTTAAACAAAAAATGATTTTATCGACCAGTTTGCCCATATTTTTCTCACGCAAAAAAGAAGGAAAGTTGTCGACATCCATGAAAAGTTGGATGATAAATGATGATTCTTCGAAGTAGATTTCTTGCCCTATTCATACGCAGAATTTCATTTTTGTTCCTTTCAGCGAAGCAAAATTGCTTTTTAGGAGAAGACAGAACAATTATGAAAACATTTGAAATGAAAACATTTACCTGAAACATTCATTTTTAATTTTTGCTAGAACGTATTTGGCTTTAATTTGTCTAAACTACTTGAGAGCATTGTCAAAGTTTGCGCTTAAAAGCATCGAGCAAGCACAGCATAAAGTTTAAGATAAATAATTTTGCAAATTGCGCTGTCTTCTCTCGTGTATTGATTTTCCGAAAGCCATTTCCCGACCTAAAATAATCCACCATCTTCGCAGCATTTTCTTTTTTCTTTCTCAGAACGCCGGATGTCTTATGTTGTTCTGCTGTGCACGTTGTCTGATAAATAAATTTATGTGAGGCTGATAACTCCGCAGACGTGAGATGAATTTAAATCATCCTCTTGAAGTGTACAAGGGGGCCTTCCTGAAGGACAAGCATAAGGCGGACCAGCTGATGTTGTTTCTTTTCGTGTTGATGACAATTGTGTTATGTGAGTAAAATATTTGCGCCACAATTATTCCTCCCTAGTTAAGACACATTTCACGCGCTTTCAGAGAAAACTCCATTTTACCGTCGTCGTCGTCGTTGTAACAAATCGCTTCCAACTTGATAACGAATATAAATCACCAGAAAGCGCATCCTTGCAGTACTCGCAGAAAGGGCAACTCGTATATCATGGTGCCTTCCAGTCCATGCGCGGCTTGCCACCCACACCAGCGGCATGAGTCAGAGGGATTCTGAGCGAAGAAATTAAACTGTTCTGAGTTTTATGACGATTGTTGTTCGCCATTAAAGAAAAACTTTATCTTCACGTCACATTTCACGCGGGTGAGTAGGAGAAAAGTCAAAAAAGTACACCTCCCTGCGCAGTTTATATCGAGCATAAAGAGAAAGACAGACCGTGAGCCGGAAACACTTCATAAAACACGCGGACGCGGATGAAAAATTGCTTCTGGATGCCTCACTTTACCTCTCATCTTGCCACTCCCATCCGACCCCTCCCAAGTATGAGCAGTTCAGAAAAGGTGCGCTACGACGACGACGACGACGACGTCCTACTGGATGCCTTCGAGCGACTGCTGACTCTTGCCGTGCAGCCGCCCTGGTCCGAATGTTGATAAGACGCTCAATTATCTTTCAGTTCACTTGAGTGATTTATTCTGGACGAAAACTTTTCCTCGAATCGAGAGAACGTTTGTACTTTTATACCTGAGTATGTACCTTCGAGGGAAGAATCTGTCAGAGGTTTTGTCATCACAAACTTATTAATGTGCAGCCACCGCTCGAGTAAGGGTCTCCAGCGCAATTTCACCAGTGTCTTAGAATCAATCTAGTAGCCAAGCAATTGCAAAAGGAACTATTTTGCTTGTTACACGTTTGAACGAGAGTGTTGCAGTTTTCTTGTTCAAAATTCAATCAATTTTCATTCAGAGCTAGCTGACCCGGCAGACGATGTCCCGCTTATAATTAAACAGCTACTTCTTATTGGAAAATTGGAGAAGGTATTAGCTCGAATCGCAAGCTTATGGTTGTTAGATGGCATTCGACCTTGAACATTTGAATCAATCCATGGGTCTCATGAAGCATCGCTAGCAACTGTTGAAAAATGTTCCGCGTCATGGTGGAATAATGTTGCTGAGTGAATCTGTCAGAGGCAACATTGAATTCGCTTTTTGATAAATTTGACCTGTGAAGTAGACGCTTTCACAATTCCATAATTTACTAATTTTTAAACTCTTCAAACTCTTAAGGTTTAATGTTCAAAGAAACTTTCAAATATTATTATGTACGTTGCACCAAAGAAAGTCATTTGAAAACAACTCTGGAAGTTCTGCAGAAAATGTTTAGAACCACTTCAGGATCAGGATCCTAACACCAATGAGCGCAAAGGCTTTGGCGTTTCATTTGGGAACTTCAAGTCATTACAATGACAACACACTAAAGGGTGATACGGTCAAAATTTGGTCAAGGGAAAACGCGTGTAAATCGGTGAAATCGTTTATTTAAAAAATCAAATTAAATTTCTTTTTCAAGTTCAATTACTATAAAATTCAGGAAAAATATTCAGTTAGGCTTCCGCTTTTCCAAATCCGAATTGCCGGGCCTTACACTTGACCCCTGCCATCAAATTTTGTACAGCCACCTTGTCCACCTTCTTCGCCGCAGAAAGCCAGTTTGCCTTGAACTGCTGCTCGTCCTTAGCAGTTTTTTGGTCTTCTTTAGGTTCCGCTTGACAATAGCCCAGTATTTCTCAATTGGGCGGAGCTCTGGCGTGTTGGGAGGGTTCTTGTCCTTGGGAACCACCTGCACGTTGTTGGCGGCGTACCACTCCATGGCCTTTTTACCGTAATGGCAAGATGCCAAATCCGGCCAAAACAGTACGGAACAACCGTGTTTCTTCAGGAAAGGCAGCAGACGTTTATTCAAACACTCTTTCACGTAAATTTCTTGGTTGACAGTCCCGGAACCTATGAAAATGCTGCTTTTCAAGCCACAGGTACAGATGGCTTGCCAAACCAGATATTTCTTTGCGAACTTTGACAGTTTCGTGTGCTTGAAAATATCTGCTACCTTTCCCCTTCCTTTTGCCGTATAAAACTCCTGTCCCGGAAGCTGCTTGTAGTCGGCTTTGACGTAGGTTTCGTCGTCCATTACCACGCAGTCAAACTTCGTCAGCATCGTCGTGTACAGCCTCCGGGATCGCGCTTTGGCCGTCGTATTTTGTTTATCATCGCGATTTGGAGTCACTACCTTCTTGTAAGTCGATAGTCCGGCTCGTTTTTTGGCTCGATGCACGGTTGTAGACGATACACCCAGCTTATTTGCGGCATCTCGGAGAGATAGGTTAGGGTTTCGCTTGAAACTACCGGCAACTCTCTTTGTCGTCTCAGCGGCTTCCGGTTTTCGATTTCCCCCCGATCCAGACTTCCTGGCTGTCGACAAACGTTCTCCAAACACTTTAATTACATTTGTAACGGTTGATTTGGTAACTTTTAGCGATTTTGCCAACTTTGCGTGCGAGTAGCTCGGATTTTCGCGATGCGCGAGCAAAATTTTGATACGCTGCTCTTCTTGCTTGGACGGCATTTTGACAACTGAAGAGTGAATTCCAAAATCAAAATAAGAGCAACATTCTACACACACACACCTTCAAAATGAGGGGTGTTCAGGTTTTTTAAATGAAAAATTGAAAGAAATACGTCAAGTTGATATTGACCAAATTTTGACCGTATCGCCCTTTACACTCATTGATCCAATGGCTACTGATATATTCGCATTGTCATAAACCAAAGGCAGCGCGTTGAAGATTTTGTGGAATGGAGGCTTGCCTTCGTAATCGATTTATAAGGTTATGTTATGCGCGATTGTTACCGGATCTTTCTGATACTTGCCGATTACACTTCTTTCTAACTCTAGATATCGCTTTGAGCTGCTCCTTCTTCTTCACTCAACATCATTCGAGCCCGTGAATTCCGTTGTCAATCCAATTCAGTTCGCCGCTTTGTCACATTTGAGAGTTTGCTGAGCTAGCAGCCGTGCGGCTGCCACGACCGATATTATTCCGTCTAGTTGGAGGCATTTTACAGCAATACCAATTGAAATTAACTGAAATTGCAACTTAATTAGTATCTTTTCAATTTATAGTAATATCGTCGTTTTCCCCATCCTGATGCACTGTTTATCACACGGCGAACGATACTAATGTAACCAAAAACGTAATTACATATCTGCCAGTTCAACACAGAAGGCATAAACTAATACCTTCACTTTCCATTGACCTTCATTCCAATTCTTGACCAACAATACAATAGGGCCTATCAACATTTGTAAACATACATTTTTGAGCCTTTTTTCTCGCAAGCCATAGGCTACACACGCAAATCAATAGCATCATCGTGTAGAGAAACTTTTCCTTAAATGATTATGGTATTAATTATCGATGAAGGTCTATTGCTTAAGAGAAAAAGGGCTCAGAAATGTTTGCTTACAAATGTTGATATGCCCTATTCTAGTGTTGATTGCTGCGAGGTGTCACCAATACAAACGTTCCAGTTTATACGTGCATCTAAACGCTACAGGGATGCCATATTTACAGACATGTCTGTAAATTTGCAGACTTTTCATTTTTGTTGCAGACATTTAGAAGACATTTTATTTTTGTTGCAGACTTTTACAGGCATAGGAAATATTTTTTAAATTTCAAATAAAGGTATTCTCTAAGTTTGGATTTAAAAAGTACGAGGATCTGAACAGTATAGTAGCTGCGGTATGAAGCTTTGTTGAAATATTTTAAAATATAGGTAGGTTTAATTTGTTTTTAAAGAAGCAATCCTTGAGGAAACGAAATCAGACACAATGGGCCTAGAGACACAGAGAACAGACGTTCATCTTCGGTCTGCTACTTGTGTAAAACATTAAACCGGCTTTTCAAATGTATATCGTTATGCTCCTGGTAGGCTATAACTGTCATGTCAATGTTTACCAATAAAAAGCCTTGCACATAATCTAAACAGTTTTGTTCGTTTTTCTCTGAACTTGCTTTTTATACCGGCTGCACGGTATTACTTTTACACACGTTTTGCAAGAAAATGTGTATAGAAATCAATGTCTGTTCTCTGTGCTAGAGATAAGCAGTTTATAGGCCCCTTTGATTTACCCAACCATACTCAGCAGCACAAGACTCGGAGCTAGTCACAGGGTCGGGGCACTACTTGGCAACCGGAGTGACTTCGAGGAATAAAAGAGGCGCTCGAAGTTTTAAATTATTTAAAACTCAAGGGATTAATGTTGTTTCTGGTGTATTTGTCTGTAGTGTACACGAGATTACCGGCACGTACCTTGAAGATTTAACTGGACTCCGACGAGCGTTCGTGCGAATCCAGCGAAGGCTGATTCGTCGTGGTGGAACGATGGCGATCTGGCGGTTGGAATTTCGGGGTCATTGACTGTAGGCGTTTCCTTCAAACGAAGTTGGTCAACGACGGCAAGGCCGCCCTTTGTCGAACCGATAAGGGTATTCCTCCTTGACGATTGGGGCTCACTGCCCAAGAGTGTTGTCCTTCAGAGGAGCAATAGAGATCCTTAACTATAAGAAATAGGCACCTTACAGATGCCTAAATCGTAGCGTGCAATGGCTCACCTCGCCAATCAAAATGCTCATTCTTGTCCCGGCAAAATAACTTAACCACTGACAATATTTTGTAGCATGTCTACCCGCTTGCCTGATTCAAACTCCCCGATGGCCGCTCACAGTGAGTCCTTCGAGCCTTCAGCTAGTCAAACATTTTCCGTGATGTCAGCATGCTGTGACTTTCTTCACGCCATGTTTAGCTGTTGTTGATTGCAGCCCAGTGGTCAAGAAGGAAGCAATCAATACTATCTATCAACGAAACCTTAAATACTCGGGAAATCTGTTCAATAGATGGAGACTGGTAGGGCTGAGCTGCAAGTCACCCGACGGGTCCTAGGTTGCACATCATAAACGGTCTCCAGATATGGAGGTTAGATTCGAATTAAATAAGCATCCCCGGACAAGCTGTAGGGGCTACCTAGGATGTTGAGGGGAAGGGAGAAGCTTAGCAGTTGCTGGACTCTGTTGATGTTGGGGACTCAAGTTTTTTGCACTTCTTGCACTTACCTGGTGATCGAGTCACCGACCGCCGCTCGCTCGACGATAGGCGAATGCCGATTGCTGCGCTCGTTGCATCTACCAGCCACTCGTTGCCAACGACGTGCACCTCAGTCGCCAGCTAGCACCACCAGTAGCTACACCACACTCGAATGAGTTGACAGCCGTGCACCTCACAGCCACCAACACAAACTCGTCGAAGGACCACGGCCAAATAGCCGAACTTCATCGCCGCTTGCTTGCATGAATAACGCCAGGAGTGGCGCCGAATGCCAAAGTAGGAAAATTCAAACAACTCTTCTTGGCAGACACCCCTGGGTACCACTTCAGCAAAGGCGATTTCACGAAATCACTGCTCCTTTCGTTACTGCAGCACCACACATCGTTCGTCTCGAACGATCGAAACGAGCGCAAGGAAAACCGACGCCGAACACGTCGCAACACGTCCGTTGTCCTACCGTCAATGCCGGGTCGATGAAGCTCACACCTACACACGCTTGTTGTCAGCTCACACACGGGCGGATGGAAGGGAAGAAATGCCAACGATCCACTAGTCGATTGGCCACCACAGTTCAGTTCGCTTCAGAAAAATATTTCTTTTTTTTGATCCGGTTTCTTTGACGATTTTATTAAGACTGATTCTTATAAATTACAATGGATTTCTTATATACGTTTCTCTCCATACAAAAACAAACGATCGGCTGTTCGTCGCTTCACGTCGTTCGCTCCACCCATTACTTTGCTGTTGTCGTCTTGTGGGATATTTAAAGATCTGTTAAGGCGGCACTCGTGTCAGTCTCTGTTGCACGCGTACGGCGCGTACAAGCACCCACCGGTTGGAATGCAATTCCGAAAGCGGAAATCGTTGGTTCATCGGTGTCGCTGATCGGAAGGGGTGCCAACTTCCGGATTGAGCGTCGGAAAACGCCCGCTGCAGTCTTCACGTCGGCGACTCTCACCACTTCGTCCTTTCCCGGGTAAAGTGCAACAATTCTACCCAACCTCCACGATTGAACTGGCTGATTGTCCTCCATCAATAGCACAATGGTACCCATTTTCACGTCAGGTTCACTTTTTGTCCACTTTGCCCTTGATTGAAGCGATGACAAATAGTCTCTTGACCACTTAGCCCAAAATTGTTCACGCAAATGGTTCATATATTGATAGCGGGACAAACGGTTCACTGGTATTCCGGAATATGATGGCTTCACTACTGACTCCAATGGCCTTCCGAGCATCAGATGAGCAGGGGTAATCGGTAGAGGTTCATTTGGATCATCAGATAGAGCGTACAATGGTCTGGAATTCACTATGGCTTCGATGTGTGTCAACATTGTTCCGAACTCCTCGAACGTTAGAATCCCATTTCCCAAGGTTCGATGTAGATGGCACTTAACAACCTTGACGCCCGCCTCCCATAAACCCCCAAAGTTTGGAGATCTTGGCGGAATAAACTCCCACTCTATTTCCCGGTTAAGCAAAAAACTGTTTAATTTTGCCTTCTCGGTATCGTTACGGAACATCAAGTACAGCTGGTGGAGTTCTTTGGATGCGCCCACAAAGTTGGTAGCGTTGTCTGACATTATTTTGCGCACCATTCCACGTCGGTTGACAAACCGATCCAAAGCGGCGAGAAAAGCTTCAGTCGTCAAATCCGAAACTAACTCTAGATGTATCGATTTCGTCGTGAGGCACACGAATAGGGCGATGTATGCCTTAATGTGCTTTGGCTTATATCGACCTTCTTTCACTATCACAGGTCCGGCGTAATCAACACCGGTGAGCTCAAAGGCTGCTGCAAGATTCACACGCTCCTCTGGGAGATTCCCCATTACAGGCTGAACCCCTCTCGGCTTGGTGGAAAAAGTACCGCACCGCTCGAACACTGGCTCATCCTCTACCTTGTTTGCAGAATTACACATTTGAACTACTCTCATTTCCGGTAACTCTTCGTCCGTGACTACTGGAACTTCTTGAATCTCGTAATCGATGACTTGTAAAAATGGTGGGCCATTCCACCACATCTCGGCACCGCACAACACTCGAGGGTAACACCCTCTGGACACCAAATCCGCTGGATTATTCTCAGAACGGACGTAGTTCCACTCGTACGTACTAGTGAGTTTGTTGATTTCCTTAACACGGTTTTTGACGTAGACGTTAAGTTTTTCTGGACTTTTCTTTATCCACGCTAGCACAATCTGGCTATCCGACCACAGCTTGACGTCATGCACTTCGATCTTCAAAAGCGGTAGCTCCACGTTGACTAGTCTTGCGAGTATCACGGCGGCACACAACTCTAGTCTAGGCATGGTAAGACGACGTAGAGGAGCAATCCGGGACTTACTGCATACCAGTCTAACAGACACTTCGCCATTCCTTTGAACACAACGTAAATACAGGCATGCGCCGTAGGCTATGCACGATGCATCAGAGAAGCCGTGAATCTCTAAACGATGGGTTTCAGGAACCACGACACATCTCGGTACTTGTATTTCGTTCAATTGTACCAGGGACTGATGAAAGGTCATCCATTTACACAACAGCTCGCTCTCAAGGGTATCGTCCCAGTTCAAACCATCGGCCCATTGCTGCATGATTGACTTGGCCAACACAATCACAGGTGATATCAGGCCGAACGGATCAAATAATTTGGCTATCTGGGAGAGAACAATCCTTTTCGTTATCTTCTCGTTGGGTACCGTTTCCGGATCTCTCCAGAAAATAAATTTATCACTTTTCGGATTCCACAAAACACCTAAGGCTCGAATCGTTTCATTGGCACCAGCCCCTCCTATATCGACCAGCTTCTCCCGATCCTGTTCTGGAACTCCTTCTAGCACGTTTTCATCATTGGAACACCACTTTCGTACCGGAAATTTTCCCTTCAGCATAATCTTTTCAACTTCACTCCGTAGTTTCTTTGCAGATTCCAGTGTCGCTGCACCACTCAAAATATCGTCCATATAGCAATCTTCCAGTATCGCCTCTGCAGCCTCGAGGAAATTGACACTTTCATCTCTCGCTAGCTGAATCACGGACCTCACTGCCAAGAACGAAGCTGGTGAAGTTCCGTAGGTCACTGTTGACAATTCGAGCACTCTCACCGGTTGCATTGGGCTGTCGCGCCAGAAAATCCTCTGATAACACCTCTGGCTTGGATCGATTCTCACCTGTCTATACATTTTCTCAACGTCGGCCGAAAATGCATAGATGTGCTTTCGAAAGCGCAATAAGATGTAAAATAGGTCACTCTGGATTTTAGGGCCAATCATCAAAACGTCGTTGAGGGCTAACCCGTTAGATTTCGCCTTGCCGTCGAACACAACACGCAGTTTTGTGCTGGTACTCGATGGCTTGAGCACAGCATGATGCGGGAAATAGTAATTTTGTTGGTTAGGTGAATCATCTTCCTCACAAATCTCGTTACAATGCCAAGGTCTTCGTATTCCTTTATGAACGTCTGGTACATCTCCTTAACTTCGGGTTGATTGGCTAGACGTTTCTCGCTTGCTAGAAATCTCCGCATGGCTAAAGACCGGGAGTCTCCTAGCTGACTGACGGACTCGCGAAACGGTAGTTGAACAACGAGTCGGCCATCCTCCTCTCGACGATACGTTTTGCAGAAGTGTTCTTCGATCATTTCCTCTTCACTTGTCTCAACCTTTTCTTCTGGAAGCTCTTCTTGCTCAAGGAATCTCTGGATACTCTTTAGCAATGAATCCTCATTTGTGGCACATAACACGTTGACATCCTCATCTCCTGAATCTTCCATGGCACCGGCGATAACCCATCCAAACTGGGTCTCATACAGCGTGGGTAGTTCTTCGGAGATTTTCAGTTGAGCTTGTTTCAGGATTTCGAAAAAATGCTCGGCACCGATCAATAGATCCACATCTCTCGGTTCGTTGAAACTTGGATCGGCCAGCACTATTCCATTTGGAAACTTCCACTCCGAGATGTTAATCGAAACGGATGGAATCCTTCCTGTAACCTTCGTTGTCACCAAACAGTCTAAGTCGCTCTCAAATTTAGAATACTCGGAGAACAGCTTCAGGATCACATGGTGCCGAATTTGGGATCTGACGCCACC
The DNA here is from genome assembly GCA_034211315.2 of Aedes japonicus. Lineage (NCBI taxonomy): Eukaryota > Metazoa > Arthropoda > Insecta > Diptera > Culicidae > Aedes > Aedes japonicus. The sequence goes on along the minus strand of JASCZW010005996.1, from coordinate 14,220 downwards.
AACTCCTACAACTGGAACGCTGGCAGGATACTTCGGTAGTCCAAGCAACTACACGGCCGATTTTGATACTAGATTGACTTGAGATCCAGAATCGAGTAGGGCTCTCAATTTGAAGCTCTTTCCGTTCTTTGAAATCACATTCACCAATGCTGTCATCAAAAACACATGTTTTGCTCGACGTTGGATACCGGAACACGCTGTAGATACAGGTTCCTCAGGTATGGCAGACACAACTGCCGTCTTCACCTCGGACTGCTTGGATGATTCGCTGGCACCTGGCTGCTTCGGTTCAGGTCGGGGCACTTGCTCAAAATGCAACATCGAATGATGCCTCTTGGAACATTTGGAGCACGACTTATCCGATGGACAAGCTCTGATTTGATTTGGCCTTTCCGAAGGCAGTTGAAACACAGTCCAGATTGCTTCACTTTTACAACACGTTGGTCGACACTCATGCTCAGGAACGAAGGGCATTTATAGTTGTAGTGTTGGTCTGCGCAAAAATCACACACACTCTCTGTTGGGTTAGACGTTGCTGGAAGGGATGATCTCGGTGAGGAACGGACCCTTGTCGCTACAGGAGGTTTGACTGCTGTTTTCGTAGAAGGTATCTTGTCCACTTCACATCTCTCGAGAACCTGGCAATAGTTTCTGAGGAACTTCATAGTTTCGTCAAGTTCAGGTAATTCTCCGTGCTCCAAGGTTTGCTCCCACTGTTTCCGGGTTTCCCCATCAAGACACGAGGTTAGCAGCTTCACCACGATTAAACCTGCGGTACCACTGACTTCTTGCTCCATAAATCGCAATCCTTCTACATGACGATTACAGATATCGATGAGGTTTCTCAGCTCTTTATAACTCTGCTTGGAAATCGGTTTCATCGACAGCAAACCAGAAATATAGGTGTCGATGATTACTCTTACGTTCTCGAAACGCTCTTCCAACATCTGCCACGCTTGCTCGAAATTGTTGTTGTTGATGGTTCTCGCATCCAGAATGCCGGACGCTTCACCAACCAACGCTTTGTCCAGATACTGCAGCTTGGTTGCGTCGGAGTCTCCACACTTTCCAACAAGGTCGCTGAAAAGGGCTTTGAATTTTGGCCAACCTTCGTACTTTCCATCGAAGGTCGGAATCGGGGTTCTGAGAGGTTGTTGGGTCACGATCACTTGAGGAGCTCCGTTGTTTACAGGTTCAACACGGAAGTATTCCACCAGTTCATTCAGCTTCACTAACGCGTCAGTGTGCAGCTTGTCGAATTCGTCTTGCTTCTGATCGTTATCCTTTACGCTCTCACTAGGGCACTGATCCATGATCAATGTTCAAGGGCTTTCGCTTCACACACTTCAAAATAGTTCAGAAAGGGCTTTCACTTTTTACTCACTGTGGGTATCACTGTGCTAGATTCACTGTTCACTATCGACAAAGTTCGAATAGTCTCGAAATGTTCGTGGTTGGAGGATGGATCACACACAATTTTGATTTTAGGATTGAAAATACTCGCTCAATGGAGTGTATCACTGGTTCACAATCCGGCTCGGTTCGGACCAAATGTTGGGGACTCAAGTTTTTTGCACTTCTTGCACTTACCTGGTGATCGAGTCACCGACCGCCGCTCGCTCGACGATAGGCGAATGCCGATTGCTGCGCTCGTTGCAGCTACCAGCCACTCGTTGCCAACGACGTGCACCTCAGTCGCCAGCTAGCACCACCAGCAGCTACACCACACTCGAATGAGTTGACAGCCGTGCACCTCACAGCCACCAACACAAACTCGTCGAAGGACCACGGCCAAATAGCCGAACTTCGTCGCCGCTTGCTTGCATGAATAACGCCAGGAGTGACGCCGAATGCCAAAGTAGGAAAATTCAAACAACTCTTCTTGGCAGACACCCCTGGGTACCACTTCAGCAAAGGCGATTTCACGAAATCACTGCTCCTTTCGTTACTGCAGCACCACACACCGTTCGTCTCGAACGATCGAAACGAGCGCAAGGAAAACCGACGCCGAACACGTCGCAACACGTCCGTTGTCCTACCGTCAATGCCGGGTCGATGAAGCTCACACCTACACACGCTTGTTGTCAGCTCACACACGGGCGGATGGAAGGGAAGAAATGCCAACGATCCACTAGTCGATTGGCCACCACAGTTCAGTTCGCTTCAGAAAAATATTTCTTTTTTTTGATCCGGTTTCTTTGACGATTTTATTAAGACTGATTCTTATTAATTACAATGGATTTCTTATATACGTTTCTCTCCATACAAAAACAAACGATCGGCTGTTCGTCGCTTCACGTCGTTCGCTCCACTCATTACTTTGCTGTTGTCGTCTTGTGGGATATTTAAAGATCTGTTAAGGCGGCACTCGTACAGTTGAGTTTCTTCCAAAATCCCACAAATATCCTAAAGCAGCCCTGTCGAAGTGACCATCCTGAGCGTCTGTTCTCCATGTCAGGGGCGGCTCAAAACGGCGTCTGTTTTCCATGTTAGGGGCGGTCGACTGTCGTCATTGTGCCAGCGTGGGACTCTTAACCGAGCTGTGCACGATGGTATTCCGACGAGACAGGGGGTTTGAGCAGGCCCTACAAGCCAGTCGTACAAAATAATACTAAGGGAAGCACACGATGTCAATAGGACAGTGGATTAACATAAGTAATTAAACCATGAATAAAAGCTTTAAAAAAATGTATACCTCCGTATCAAAATATGAATGAATTCACAAAAAAGATACAGGTCCAAAGTGAGTGGTTAAAAAAAAATTCTTATTTCTTATAGTAGACTAATACCCAAAATAACACTCAATACTCCAATTAATACACGTAGGCGGTATAACAAAAATATTTAGGCAAAAATAAAAAATGTTCATTTTTAATACCAACTAGCTGATCCCGGTGCGAGCGTTGCTACGCCTGCAACTAAATGAATGAACATTACATAGAACTGACGCTATTTTTGAATGAGTTTTTTTTGAGTAATAAGGAGTTCAAACTTCTATCAACCTGGATAATTCTCAGGATTGGTTGAAATTTGTGTTTGAATTCACCATAGAAACATTTCTTGCATACAAAAAATCCCACATACCATTTTTGATTCCATTTGCTTGATTAGTTCTCAAGCTATGCAGAAATTTGTGTTTCATTTGTATGCAAGCCGGAAGGGGGAAGCGGTCTCAAACAATCATAAGAACCTTCCCCAGCCCCAAAAATACCTGCATACATATTTTCACTCTGATCGGTCAGACTGACAGTCAGACAGAAATCCATTTTAATGTAAATAAAAATTCTGTTTCCAATAACCCCCTCATGCCAAATGTGGTTTAATTTACTTGAATAGTTCTCGAGTTATGCAGAAAATTGCGTTTCATTTGTATGAGAGCCCCCCCCCCCCCCTTTCAGAGGGCAAAGGGGTCTCAAACCACCATAGAAATATGTCTGACCTTCAAAAAAATCCACAACCCAAATTTGATTCCATTTGCTTTATTAGTTCTCGAGTTATGCAAGAATTTGCGTTTCATTTCTATGGGACCCCCCTCATTAAGAGGACAGAGTGGTCTTAAACCACCATAGGAATATGTCTCTCTTTCAAAAAATTCCACATGCCAAATTTGATTCCATTTGCTTTATTAGTTCTCGAGTTATGCAGAAATTTCTGTTTCATTTGTTTGAGAGCCCAAGCCCCCCCCCCCCCCTCCCCTTCAGAAGGCGGAAGAGTCTCAATGACCATAAACACATTTCTCTCCTTCAAAAACCTCCATATGCCAAATTTAATTCCATTTGCTGGATTAGTTCTCGAATTATGCAAAAATTTGTGTTTCATTTATATAGGAGATCCCTCCCTCCACTTTTAGAAGGCGGAGGGGTTCAAATCATCATAGAAACATTTCTCTCCTTCAAAAACCTGCACATGCCAGATTTGGTTCAATTTGCTTCATTAGTTCTCGAGTTATACAGAATATTGTATTTCATTTGTATAGGAGCCCCTTCTTTCAGGGCGAAGAGGAATCTGAAACCATCATAGAAACCTTTCTTGCCTGTAAAACCTCACACATGCTAAATTTGGTTTCTTTTGCTTGGGGTCTCAAACCATTGTAGAAACATTTCTTGCCTACAAAACCTCCACATGCCATATTTGGTTCCATTTGTTTGATTAGTTCTTGAGTTATGCAGAAAATAGTTTTTCATTTGCATTGGAGCCCCCCTTTCTAAAGGCGGGAGGGGTGTTGAACTATAATAAGATCCTTTCCCGGACCCAAAAACCCCTGCATACAAATTTGCATAGCGGTAGGGATAGTTCTCATGTTTGGATTAAATTTGTGTTCCGTATGTATGGTAGCCCCCCTTTTCAGAGTGAGGAGAGGTCTTAAATTACCACAAAAACATTTCTTGCCTTCAAAAACTCACCCATACCAATTTTGGTTCCATTTGCTTGATTAGTTCTCCAGTTATGCAGGAATTTGTTTTTCATTTGCATGGGATCCCACCCTTTCTAGAAGCGGGAGGGCTCTCGAACTATCATAAGATGCTTTCCCGGACCCAAAAACCAGTGAATACAAATTTGCAAAGAAGTAGGTATAGTTCTCATGTTTGATTGAAATTTGTTTCATTTGTATGAGAGCCCCCCTTTTTAGAGGGAGGAGGGGCTTTGAACCACCATAAAAACATTTCATGCCTTAAAAAACTCGTCCATTCCAAATTTGGTTCCATTTGCTTGATTATTTCTCCAGTTATGCAGAAATTTGGGTTCCATTTGTTTGAGAGCACCCCCTCCCCCTTTCCTCCTCATATGACGGAAGAGTCACAAATCACCATAGAAACATTTCCCTCCTTCAAAAACTTCCACATGCGAAATTTGGTTCCATTTCTCTTATTAGTTCTCGAGTTATGCAAGGATTTGCGTTTCATTTGCATAGGTCCCCCCCCCCTTTCAGAAAGGGGAGGGGTCTCAAATCAACAAAGAACTATTTTTTGTCTTCAAAAACCACCACATACTAAATTTGGTTCCATTTGCTTGATTAGTTCTCGAGTCATGCAGAATAGTGTATTTCATTTGTATCGGAGCCCTCCCCCCCCCCCCTTTAGGATGGGAAGGGGTCTCAAACCAACATAGAAACATTTTTTGTCTTAAAAAACCACCACATGCTAAATTTTGTTCCGTTTGCTAGATTAGTTCCCGAGTTATGCAGAATATTGTGTTTTATTTGTATGGGAGCCCCCCCTTTTATGACGGGGAGGGTTCTCAAGCTACCATAAAAACCTTTTTTGCCTTCAAAAACTCACACATGCTAAATTTGGTATCTTTTGCTTGATTAGTTCTCGAGTTGTGTAGAAATTTGTGTTTCATTTGTATGGGAGCCCCCCTTTCCAGTAAGGGGAGGGGTCTCAAGCCATCATAAGATTATTCTCCGACCCCAAAAACCCCTGCATACAAATTTTCATGCCAAACGGTCCTTCCGCTCGCGAGTTAAATCGTGACAAAGGAAACCCCAACTCATTTTTATTATATAGATAGATCAATCGAAGATACTCAAGTTGACAGTCCCTCGACCTTAACGTCAAAAAAATCCACCTTAACTTCAAAAAGAATTCTAATTTAGCGAAAAAAAATATTTTCAGACTATACTTGACATTCCCGACATTTCAAATTATTATCGCAGATGTTTGAAAAAAATATCTGGCATCCCTGACACGCTATGAATCGTTTACACTGAAGTTAATTTTTACACAGGTATGAGTGCGATGAAAAAAAATTACCAAAACTTCGTAAAAATTAGAAGAGTTAGGCTTGAGACGCGTTTCTGATCAAATTTAAGCGAACGGTATTTACTCGCGTGAATAACGAAAACCGCGTATTTTTTTCGCAAACCACGTGAAATTATGACGTCAATTATGACCCCGTAAAGAAATGTGAATTATGCGACTCTAGTGTATTATATTTTTTTTGTTTATCTTTACAAAAGGTTCTTAGTAACAATCAGTGATTCTCTCCTTTACAATAGTTTCCAACGGTTCCTCCTTACAAATCGAAAGATAGTTTTTCTGTCTAGCATATTCAAACAAATTCACAATTTGGTTTTTATGATTTGTTTTTCATTTTCCAGTAAACTTTTTAAATTTTTGAACCTGTTGGAAACCAAGACGAATCACACAAAAAAGAAATCAAGAAAATCCTTCATGTCATTCGTGAGTTATGCTGTCATGAACGGGCAGCATTTCATTTCAATATATATATATATAAATTATCTTAGAGGTTCCAGCTACCATGTAGCTTACCTAAACCTTCTGTGGTACGTCAAATATTTAACAATGTTAACATTACTCTTCATTCCATATCGATTGCTTCGACGGCCAAGGTGAACCGTGTCTCTTAAGGTCACTTGTTTACTAGTATTTTTCCCCTCTCCGCGAGTGTTTTTCGTAAGGTGAGCGAGTTCTCTAATTTTTCCCTTAACACTACTAATAAGCTTCTGCACAGTGATTTCTCCTACCATTTTCACCACTTTTGGCCAATCTTCTTTAAATTTTTCAACACTGCATCCGCTGCAGAGTGGAAAAAAAACGGACCCAAATTCCCACAGATGAGACGCGGCTGGATTTGCTGCTTGCTATCATACCTTACGGAAAATTTGCCAAAAAATTAAATGGAGCTGGTTTCATACTGCGCCGGGCCCGGTAAATGGTCCATTTACCCCATTTACCCCTGAATAGGTGTCATTTTGAGTTGGCACCCATATAACTAAAAACGCCGCTGAGTTTTTTGCCCGCGTAGGAGCATATTTTATATTAAAAACTCTTAGGAATCGAATAATGCAGGTTTTACTCAGTTTCGAGTTCGGAAAGTGGCCTATTTGGCCAATTTCCCCTTTAATTTTCAGTTTTCTTCTTCGTACCCTTTCAGCTACAATCGCTGCCAAAGTTTTTAGCTAAAAAAGACCTATCTTACGTGAAAAAGCCTAAAAAATCTAATGGTGTTGTTTTCGTCCAGTTACAGAATAGGGAAACTGTCCATTTTGCCCCATTTAACTTTATAATTGTGCGTTCTTTAGTTTTTTTCATATATCTACAATCACCGCTGAATTTTCTTCATTTATTTATTTATTTATTTATTATTATTATACTTCATCTGACTATCCGTCTTAATGAATATTAAATATTGAAAGGGAAAAGCCTGTGAGCAAGGCGCAAAAACCCCATATCTTCTTATTACATATACATGGAGAACACAAAACTTCTTAAAAGTATACATAGCACAAAATAAATTAATAACATGAAAATTCTAATTCGTGGTCTAGTAATAAAAGTAATTATCCTCAGCACATAAGTCAGGTCTCGTCAAGTCCTCGTCGAACATCCGCCAAAAATTCCGAAAGTCTTCGTTTAAATGTTTCAACAGATGCATTGAAGTCGAACAGCAAGTACACCTGGTTGAACGTAGCTGACATAAAGCGGATGGGATCGTGCTGACCATACAAAGCATTGCGAGATTCAAGCATCAAGAAATCACGTTGGCGAAGTATTCGTTCTGGGGCGTATATATTCAGCTGCTCAAGGATCCTCGGTGAGTCCATATCGCCAAAAAGAATCTTGGCTACAAAAACAGATTGCGCAGTACTTCTCCTTTTTTCCAAGGTTTCTATGCCTAGCAATCTGCATCGGTCCTCGTAGTGCGGTAAATTGAGCGGATTTTGCCATGGGAGATCCCGCAGAGCATACCTGACGAATTTCCGTTGGATTCATGAAAAGGACCATATCGTACGTGAAAAACACTGAGAAATCGGATGGTGCCATTTACCCCTAAATATGAGTCACTTTTCAGCTTAAAACTTTGGCAACGATTGTAGCTGAAAGGGTACATATAAGAAAACCGCAAATTAAAGGGGACATTGGGCACAATAGGCCACTTTCCGAGCTCGAAACTGAATGGAACATATATGCGGGCAAAAAAAATCAGCGGCGTTTTTAGTAACATGGGTGTCAACTCAAAAAGACTCATTTTTAGGGATAAACAGGGTAAAATGAACCATTTCCCGGGCTCGGCGCAGAATGAAACCAATTTTTTAGCAAATTTCCTATAAGAAATGATATATTTCAAGCAGCAAATTCAACGGCGTCTCATCTGTGGGAATTTGGGTCCGTTTTTTCCCACTGTGCACTGGTTTCAAATGTTTTCTCAGCTTCGCCCCTTTGGTACGAATCTACTTTGGTACAACTCTCCTTTGGTACAAATACGACATTATTCTTTTGTATCACTCTAGTGCATATTTAGAGAAATGGCAGGAAGCAAGAGGCCAAGCATACGCATATGTAGCGTATTTTCGAATTGTAGATCGGGAAAATGTTCGATGCTCCCTTGTTGAGTTAAAAACCAAGGTCGCTCCGCTGAAACCATTGTCCATCCCAGAGTTAGAACTATAAGCAGCAGTCATTGGAGCAAGGTTAGCAAAGGCCTCAGTTGAGAATCACACTATGCACACTAATCAGAACTATGCATTCCTGGTTACGCTCCGATGTCTGAAAGTATCAGCAGTTAGTGTCACATAGAGTGTCTAATATCCTGGACATAAAGGGTGTACGGAATCAAATTGCGACACACACAAATTTTCGGCAAAATTCGCTCTTTCAACAAATCAGCTTCACACTTTCGCGGAGTAAAATATAACATGTTAAATATTTCCCCATGTTTGTTTTATTCAATTTCAATTCCATATCAAAATGCAGTTCCATATTCAATATTGCCGTATTCCAATTCCATATCCAAATTTCAGGTCGAGTACAACATTTGGACCATTTTTTTTTTTGCGTGGCAATCCTTTTTTTCTTCATATCTTCCTCCGACTTTACTACCTTACGAGAAGCCTGCTTCATGATGGCCCTTCTTCGAGAAGCCTGCTTCATGATCTTTCAAGTAATGGCATAAGTCCGACCAGAAAATCGTATGACAATCGTGTGACCTCAAAAGAGGAAGAAGACGCTTTTGGAGGCATGCATTTAGGTACACCTACCCATTGACTATTACAGTGGTCGCAAATGGGGTGCTCCTCTGTCCACACGAGCAAATTGTATGCCAAATCATATATTTTCGGCAAACTTTGACATCTTCTGCTTTCTATCGTCCTCAGAGACATCGAATTTATGATGAGCCCTGGAAGCTGCCGGAAGTCTGCCTTTACATACGTCTCATCATCTATAACGAGGCAATGTGGTTTCGCCAACATCTGGGTGTAGAGCTTCCGTGTACGTGTTTCACCTACCACATTCTGTCGTTCATCGCGATTAGGCTCCTTTTGGACTTTGTACGTGTGTAGTCCTTTACGTGTGTTTGAATCTTGCACGAAAGTTTTGGTTAGATTCAATTTCTTCGCCACATCTCCAACTGAACTGTTGGGATTCCTCTTGAAAGCTTGAACTACCCGCTTGTGATTCTTATCACTATACGGAGATCCATTTTGCAACCTTTTTGTTTCCGTTCGATGGTCAATCGGTCGTGATACCGATTTAAAACACGAGACACCGTAGAATGTACCATTCCCAGTTTCCAGCTGATGGCACGATGAGAAAGATCCGGATTTTTGACAAAGACATTTTTGCGCCGCTGCTGTTCATCCGACTCAATCTTTGCAACGATTGCACATCTGCTAGAGAAACTTACACAACGTAAACAAATACACATTGAACTAATTCCACCCAAAATTTTAATAGAATATACGCAACGGATAAAAAGTTACAGCCATTTAAAGGAGGTGCAATTTGATTCGGTACAACCTTTAATTACAGTTACAGTTAATGCTCGTCGTTTGATTAGTTATCAAAACTTCCGAGTATGAGTGCCTATTTTATCACAGGCAGAACTCACTGAAACAAATTTTTCCTTCCTCGCTTCGCAACGAGAGTGGAGAGACTATACTAATACCGAAAAAGCTACAAACTAACACGAAAACCGAACTGATCGAACGACAAGAAAAATCTTAGCATCTAGACGTCACGTAAGGCATAATGGCTATGCAAACAACATTCAATATTGGTGGTGGAAACGAATCAACAACGTTTTATTTTAATTTGTTAAATTAAACCTTGGTTTCTATCATTTTATTGCCTTTCCCTGTTTTGTATACTGCCTCCTACGTGTGCGGATTTTTTGGTTGCTACCTGTCTTTTTTTATAGTGTGTGTGTCTCAAATATTGTTGTTCACATACGCATGGGTTACTCACTGTTTGTAGCTTCACCTTTACCGACCTTTCCTTTAATTAGAGCTGCGGCAGAGCTTCTTTGCCGGCTTCTAGTTACCGCTGGCGAAGTATCGCGGCCCCTGCACGGAATCGGTTGCGGCTATCGAAGAGGTGGTGTTAGATTTCGCTACTTCTTACATTCCTCCATAAACGACGAATCAAGTAGTCGACGGATGAACAACAATAGGAAAAATGGTTACCGAGGCGTTGTAAAATGGCCTCGTATCGCTTCATGGTTCTTTCGATGGCGTTGAGAACCCCTTCGGTATTCGGAAGTATTTCCGCTCGCCCGAAATTTCTGTCGGTGGAGAGAGTGGAACGGTTGATTGGTGGTCGATTGGGCTGGGTGGTGTTGGCGGCTGCGTGGGGTCGTTAGAACGGTCGGTTTGAATCCCGTTCCGGAAAACCTGTACAAGAAGCCGTCGAACGACTTCTCTTTCTAACAAGCTTGCACGCACACGACTTATCACCGCACAAACCTACTATTTATTTCCTAGCCACAATTCAAACTCGCGACTCTAACTAACTAAACAAATTCCACTACCGTTTGACTCCACGGTCCAGGGCAATCTGTCCCGATGTAGTCCAGTAAACCCTCAGATAGGCCTCGGTTAGTAGTCAGTGGTAATTTGAGGTTGTTGAACTACTTGAGGAAGTTCGACGACCTTATGAACCCGATCATTAAAAGCCATATTCGGAACCGATGGTGGATACCATCTTCTTCCTTAGCCAACGTTCAGATAGCTGTCTCTTTCCCATTCATAACTGAATTCATAGAAGTCCTTCCCCGTGGTGAGATCAGCGGTCGTAAAAGTTCAGGAAATGACCAATGAACCAATGGGCTGGATGAACAACTTTGGTGCAAGATATTTGACGATACATGCAAGTTGAAAATGGGTATGGTACTGTTTGTTTTTTTTTTTTAAATTGACTAACATTCAAACTGGTGAACATTTACATGTAGACAATGGTGACGCTGATGAACACATAAAATATCTAACACTAATAATAATATAAACTACTATGTACAAATATTTTTATAAATTACAGAATACTTCTGTTAAATTTGACTTAGTGTTCTAATAGAAGTAGCCAACTTGCTACACTGGGAATACCTTAGAGGTACTTTTGGATTGCCGTAAACAAAGTCATCACACAAATACTCTAGTAGGTGCTGAAGTAGAAGTGTAGAGCTGATTAGCGAGCTAACAACGGATAATGCTGAGCTGAGGAGAAGTGCTCAGTTTCGACCCGAACTACACGGAAAAAATCCGTGCCCGGATCCGTGAACTGCAGTCATGAATTCGAGAACAAGCAAAAATACACCGTGAACTGAATCACGTAATCATGAACTAAATCACGTTTTTAGGTAAAAATCCTGAAAACGTGAACTAGTTCACGGTCCGTTTTCATTTTCGTGAACGCTTTTGTTTCTGTGTAATAGCAGGCATTTGTAGTGGGTGGGTAGGCCTGCTCAACAAAAAACACCTGAGTTATTTCCGCAAGATTTTAGAAGCAGATCATAACCTTCAAACAGATTTTCACCAGGTTTAAACAAAAACTTACGCTTCCACAAACAAAAACACACCGCGAAAAACTAGGGACTGGGACTTTCAGGCAATCACATTACCTTTTTCTGTAAAAAGGGTAAAACGTTAATGTTTATCAATTATTACTGGAATCAGCAGCGTATCAATCTCTCCGTTTTCCACCAGTACTAAAAATTATTGCAAACAAAAAATCACGGTCTCCCGAACGTTTATCCTCAAACATAACCAAACGTGTAATAAGAGAACGAAAAGCACAAGTTACTCACACCACTGCAACTGATTTAGCTACTTATGCTGATCTCATTTCCCATTGTATTAGACACATGGGAACATGAATGAATAATTCCACATAGATACCGGATTTGGTACCAAAATTGCACTTCCTTTCGCTTCAGGTTTTTGAGGCTATATATCTCTCCGAGGAACGTGCTGCAGCTACCCATATCTATTTCTGTGTTTGTACAACAGCAACTGGCGTATTCTCGGCACTGCCGGCAAGTCTGACTTCTTACCAGTCTGGAACAGCCAATATTCATACAAAAATAGACAAGAGACGAGCGAAGAAATCAGCTTCTGCAACAAAAGCAGCAGCCAGAAGGAAGTTGTAAAAAGTGCAATATATCTTGCCAGAACTAACCGCAAGTAAAGAAACAAGAATTCACACTTTAGGGATTATTGGCGGCAGGAAGATGGCCAGGAGAATGAAAAGGAACAAATTTAACTAGGGTTGCCATTCTGATCAGATCTGATTTGTATAATTTATTACTTGGATTATTTGCGCATGAAGAATGAAATTCATAAATTGGATACATGTTGGCCAAAAGAGTGGATACCACTTCAGGAAGTTATTTTATCGAGTGGAATCAAATCTTGAAAATCGGGCACGTATCGTGGGGTTGGTGGAAACCAATGCTAGCCACATGGGAGCAACCCTCGCATATTCTCGTTGAAAATAAGAACATAATCATCGCAACATACAAAGGACACAATCCATCAAGAAAATCTATAAAATTTACGAGGAAAGGGCGTGCCTCAGCTCTAAATGTGTATTCTGTGCAACATGAACCGAAAACCAGTTGAAGAGGAGAGTGCTTATCTGTAACACATTTCCCCAACACCACCACCAAGCCGACCCGTCCGGATGGACAAGACACGTATCCAGACCGTCGTCGTCGTCGTCGTCGATGTAGGAAAGTCGCTCACCGTCCACCTCATCCGACACCGACGCCGACGCCGACGCCACCGTCCAGACAACCATTATCCCGTTTTTTGAAAAGAAACTGCTTTCGCCCCACACTGGCTAAGGCTATGCTCCATTCGTTTTCGGGGCAATGATGTGCACTGTCTGCAGCCACCGCAACTTTGGCCAGGCAACCAGGGAGAGCCAAATGAAGAACAAAAGGCAGCTACATGTAGTAGCCGTATTTCTTGAAGGAAATAAATTTTATTTAATACATAGCACGTCATCGCTTTGCTACTTTGCGAGTACTACGTATGTGTGTGGAACTCAAGCCTCATCTTCCCCTAGTCTGGCGGGGGGTGACCTTTCACTTTCCGAGTCGAAAACTAACGGCACAGGCAGTACCCAGGTGCAGAAAAAGGGAAAATTTTCCCGCCTGCCTGGGATACGATCCGAACAAAAACAATAGATAAGGATGCAGATGGGCACGGTGCTGTAATAAACATATTATAATGATGTTAGGATGCGGTATGTTAAGGTTTGTGATCTTTAAGCGTTGATCAGTCTTCTGTTAGATAGTGTGTATGATGTAGGTTCAACATTACCGATGTACCTGAATAATGTCTGCCCTCGAACAAAACCTCAATTGTACGAACACTGATGGGATTTTTGTGTGTGTGTGTGTGTGTGTGTGTGTGTGTGTGTGTGTGTGTGTGTGTGTGTGTGTGTGTGTGTGTGTGTGTGTGTGTCTTATCAATCTTCTTAAAGAACTGAGATTTTTTTTATTTTAAATATTACTTTTTTATTAATTAAGGGACATGTTTAATGATGTAGAGGATGTGAACTAAAAGGTTGACCGTTCAAAATTCGCACACACGTAAACTGCTCTAACTTTTGATCCGTTGGCTGAAATTTAGCGTAAACACAGTTTAATGTACATTGTTTACACTCTGTGAGTTGATTTTGCCAGGTGCGAAAGTTTTCAAAAAGGCGACGAAAGAACAGTTTTGCACGAATACTTATTACTGTTGCGTAATGGATGACGAGACATATGTGAAGGTGGGCTTCAACCTCATTCCAGGAAACCTGTATGTGACAGTCAAAGATTAATATGATGTTCCCGAGAACCTCCGGACAAATAAGATGTCAAAGTTTACCTAGAAGTTTTTATTTTGGCAAGCGACTTGTACTTGCCGAAAGCAGAGTAAACCTTTCAAAACCACAAGCACCATGATTGGACAGGTATATTTGGAAGAGTATCTCT